>BQNB010096043.1:0-15766 GCA_026074375.1 Tanacetum coccineum
GAAGCATGCAAAGACTTAGCCAAAAACCCTAGAATCCCACCAAGAATCGCAATGCAAGCACTTGTTTCACAACACTCAAACATACCAATACATGACACAAACGATCATCATCATCAAGATTACACCTACATAAGCGACCATGGTCACGAAACCCCATTGACCAAAAGCAGCAGAGAACTCATGGTACTCTACAACAAGAATGGTGCACATGATCATCTACATTATGATTCTCCTGAACATAGCTCGAGAAGTAGCTCAAGGCACGAACACAAGGAAGTTGATGATGGTGTAGTGAAACTAAACTTGCAAAGGATGCAATGGAGGGTGGTCGAGTTGGAAAAGATTTGTAGGGAAATGAAGGGTCAGATGTCTAAAATGGTTAAGGGTGATCGAATCATGTCGTCGCATGGTAGAGCATTGCCAAGATTGTGCTGACCCTTTGAAAGCTTTCTGGTTTATTTTTGGTTATTTTTTCAACTTTTTTTTTTTGGTCTTTGTGTATAATTAAGAATGTGTTATGAGTATTTCCTGTATATTAATTGCTTGAAATATGGGTTTGATCAAATGGTTTTCCATTGGCCTGGACTTGTTGGTTTGGTCTCTTATTTGTATATACGCTACTCAACTAATAAATCATTGGATCACGATTAATTGTTTTGGAAATCTTTCGAGTGACCCATATGTTTAAATCTATGGAGGGTTTCGGATAACTGTGTGATCTCACATTTTGAATTTACGGATTCTGGAAAATTGTTTTGTACTCGTTTGCAACGAACTTCAGCCATTTAACAGCGCGCTAATGTAACGTTAAAAGCTCAGGTCCACCAATATTCGAACAATGTCTTGTGTACCAAAAGTTGATCATGTGTCACAAGCATAATTGCATTGTACAAGCATCCTATATAGGGACCATTCATCGACTCACTTAGGTCCATTACAGTTTATGGGAGTTTTTATTTGGAAATGTTAGTTGAAAGTGATATCTTGATCGTGGTGGTCCGGTTTGATTATTTGACTACTCCGTATTTACGGGCCAGAAATCATATTGATGTTTTGTTTTGTTTTGTTTTTTTAGAGCGGCAAGTTAGTTGTTAGCAACATTCGCCTTAGTAACTTGCAAAACCATATCCATTTGCAGCTTGTTTTATAGTAACTTGCAACGCGTTCTTCTCACATCAACATGCTTAATACAAATCTTTGCTAAATGCCTGAACTTAACTGATCAAAAATCTTTATGCATTAACCCTTGAGTTAACGGTTTATTCAAAGCAGTTTCCTTAAAAGTTAGTACATGAGTAAAGGTATGAATATTTACATCTTATCTCCGTATACCAATACATGTATATCTTAATTCAAATTATATTATATCTGAATCGAATTCTATATCTTCAATTTGAATTTATTTTTATTCGCGTGGAGCTGGAATATTGGATGAGAAGAAACTCTTATGTCCAGTTACGTTCTGTAGTTGAGATGGAATTCAAAACAAACCATCAACGTACTATAACCCCAAAAGAGCCAAATTCCGTAAACAACATAGAGGAAGAATGAAGGGGATATCTTATCGAGGTAATACTATTTGTTTTCGTAAATACGCTCTTCAGGCACTTGAACCCGCTTGGATCACATCTAGGCAAATAGAAGCAGGTCGACGAGCAATGACACGAAATGCACGTCACAGTGGAAAAATATGAGTTTGTATATTTCCAGATGGAAATTGAGTATTATTTTTGTATCTTTTATATATAAAATCTGGATCACAGAATGAAGCATGTGACATAGCAATTACTCACACATTGGACAAGTATGTGGGGTTACTATTGTTCATCATTTTCATGCATGTCTAGTCTTCTACTTTTGTTCATTTGTCACTTATTTTTGCTTATATGAAACCGATTTGACAAATCTCTTTCATGTACAAGTTTATCACTATGGAAATGCATGTGAAGTGATATCTTTTTTTGCTAGAGCATTTGATTTCACTTTCTCCTTCCATACAATGATTTTGCTTCCATTATGTTGATGTGATTTTTTTAAGTTTAGGCATGTGCCAAATTGGTAAATCTCAAAACCAAATGAAAGGTATACGACATAATCAAAAAGGTGTCATAAGATAACAACCTATTTTTTTATTTACTTTAGTTATTAGAATTGGTGAGAACATGATCGTGAGTGCTTTTTGGCATCAGCCATTGTCCACCTCATAAAGAAAAGCTCCGGCAACTCTCTTGACCTAATGGGGCACCAAATGGAGTAGGCAGGAGCTGAGATTCGAACCCTTGACATTTTATCCACAAAATCTCTTCAGTGAGCACATGAGTTTTTCAAAGATAAGTACCAACCGAGCTAAAGCCTTTTGTTCACTTTAGTTATTATACTTTGCATGTGGTGGTCATAATGATTATTATCAGCCGGTGTGCAAGATGTCTAACATACGATTAGTTATACTCAAATGTTGACAAGTTTTGAAGGTTTTATCCGATTATTAAGAAAACAAAGCAAAAATGAAAAAAGGAACATAATATCCGAAGATTTTCCCTTTTTATGCCAACATTTAAATGTAACTTACATCATGTTAGAGATTTTGACAAATTATACTAATCATCTATTGAAAAATAAAGAAAATAACTATCATTATCACATACGCATGCGAGTATAATAATCAAAGTAAAAAAAAGTATAATTACTAAAATTGACATTTAAAGAAAGTACGTTGCTATTTTATGACATTAACGCTAATCGAAAAGAGAGAGTTGTAAAAACGTATCTATAAACTACCATCTATGTAGGTTAACTAAATCTATATATATTTAGTTTTTTTTATACCAAATTTGATTGAAAAATGTTTAGTAACATAAAACAATCCATGTCTTCATAAGACCTCTAAATTTGAAACCTTACTAGGTAACATTTGGAATTGACCAGGTCAGAACCGGTCAAACAATAAAGTTTTACTTTACAAAAAACAATAAAGTTTTTGCTTGTCTACATATCCAAAATGAGGATATAAAGTTAAATTGGTGGGACAACTTTACTACAAGTTAACACAATGTTAAAAGGTACGTGCAAGATAAATTGGTGGGACACGAGCAAAAGGGCCCATCTTAGCTGTGCACGTACGTACAAAGTGTTTGCTAATCTTATACTGTATTCAAAGTTTCAAACAACCAAAAGCAAAAACGAGTACAATATTTGATTATAAAACATGAGAAATTTGCATCTAAGTAATGTCCAGTATCTAACAACAATAAATAAAACATATGTGTAGATTAAAGTTCGTGGTTTGGTTCATCATGATCATGATTATGGGGTGAAAAGATGGTGTCCTTGAGGTTAAGTGCAGTTTGATGGATCTTATCTTTGGTTATTTCGCCAGCGGATTTCGCAGTTTCCTCGAGGGTAGTCTTGCCTTTACTTAATGTCATGCTCACGGCTTCTTTAACCTTTTCGCCACCACTTTTATCTATTATTTTATCGTCTGGGATAATTCGAGGTTCTTCATTGCTCCTTAATCTGAAACTGAAAAGCAAAAAAAGAAATCAACAACCAGTCATTTCATAAACTACATTTGTCGTATAATAAATAAGGAGGGCGGACCTAGGAGGTTTATGGGTTCATGAGAACCTGATGGATATTTGTTGTATATTGTAAGTTTTCGCTAAAAATCATGATTTATGTTAAATGAACCTAGTGTCGAAATTTTGTGTCAAGTATACATGTCTTTTTCAGTTAAATCGCTACTATGTCAAAAGAAACACTCTTCTTTGCTTACTTTTTAGCTTACGAGTTTAGGTGTTTTCAAGTCACGTCATTATAAGCCTATTTTCTCGACTTATTTTGAAGGTTCGGAGTTTATATAAGTCCATTATGTCATACTAATCGTATATGAAACTATAAAGTCCATATAAGCCAGAAAAATAAGTCTATGAAACATAAGCTAAAACCATATAAGCTAATAATATATAAGTCAATTTAGTACTTACTCGAGGCTAGGAAGGAAGAGACGTGCGGAAAGTGTCTTGATCCAATTAGTTTTGCTGTTAATTGGTGACGCAGGAGGTGGATGATCATCGATTCCATCTTGAAGTGTCGAACAGTTGGATAGAAGAACGAGTATGACAATGATCTTAATAATACTACTAGTTGTACGAGAAAGATACATAATTTATGTCTTTAAGGTTTTGAGTTTGATAAATGATTCGATCATCTTAGTAAGTCTTATATGGAATGGTGGTGGGTGATAGTGAACACGTAAGCTACCTGTACGTGTCTTCTCGACATATACCATCACACATGACACAACACTTTAATTATTTATATGTTCGTTAGATATTTATGTTCTGAACTTTATAAAATATCGACATATAGAGTATATCGACATATAGAGTATTGGAGTTACTATTCGAACTTTGACTAGTTCAAAGTTAGTTAGAGCTATTGAATAAGTCTAGAGATATTCTAGACAAAGTAGTTTCACCTTCAATTTCAATACGTTCCCGTGCTTTATTACACGATAACTGCAAATGAAGCGAAGGACATCGATTATCTATTTAGACGAACCACAAGACTTTACTAGTCAAGCTGCGTTATATACTCATCACCAATACATCGCATGATTCATCATGAAAGGAGCTTTTGCTCATGGAGTTATATTTTTTATTAGGGATTACAATCCGGAACATAATGAAGATAATGTATTGGCAAGAATGTTAAAACATAAAGAAGCTATCATATCTCATTTAAGTTGGGTCAGCCTCTTTTTGGGTTTCCATACCTTGGAACTTTATGTTCCTGTTTTCTCGTTTGAGTGTGTCAAGTTAGCTAAGTCCTTTTAGCCTAATTTTATTTTATTTCCGTTGCAAATCTTGTTTTCTTAACTATGGTTACCACTAGCTCTTTAGGCTGATTCATTCATGGGGTTTGAACTCATCGCTACACAGACTCAAACCAGGTAAAACTTTCTCTTTTCACGAGGTTGGCGTGGCCACTTCAGAGTTGTTTGCACATAGCAGGAATTGAACTTGAGACCTCACATATTTTAGTGTGATAGTTGCAATCCCTTTTACCATTAGGCCACCCTTGAGTGGTTAAGTCTTGCCTATTTAAAAGTTGTTGGTCAAGATAATAAAGCAAGAAAAGCAGTAGCAAGTTGGTCAAGCTCGCATTTTACGTGTGATAGTGTAATGTGTAAGTATTCCCTTAATTCAGCAGCAAGTTGGTCAAGCTCGCATTTTACGTGACAACCTAGTCGGGCGTTACCTGTCAAACACGCTCCCTTCCACACTCTCAATGTATCCCAACCAAATATTCCATACGAATTTTGACATCAAAAAGAGACTCTTTTAAAAGTCTCAAATCTATAGGGAACTTGGAGAGAAAATGGTTTTGCAGAAACCAATCATGAAGATACACGGTCTTGAGAAAATCATAAGCGTGATGCAAAAGCTCTTTTTTTCATACAACAAGGTGTGGAAGAATCAATTTTTTCAAGAATTGTTGAATCAACTTTTCCGATGAGGCGTGGACCATTTTCAACTGACATTTTATTTCTTTACAATTAATCCTCCAAGTAATCACGTCAAGTTTAAAATCTCTTAGACGTAATTTAGAAACCTCCTACAGAGCTAAATGAGTTCGTTTATGAGTATAAAAGTTGGCTCGAATTTACTTCTATGTCCGACAAAATGAGAATCTTATGGTGAAAAAGTAACTGATGAAATAATGGTCACAAGAAAAAGGTTCAAGAAGTCTGCATCCTAAGTTTGATCATGAAGTTGTAGCTATAGAAAAGAATCAAAAGACCACTGCTTGTATTTTTTTTTGTTGCCATTTAATGAAAAAATGTGTGGGTCTTTTGGTCAAGCCCATAAAGTCGGCGGAACAATCGATCAAACAACAAATCGAGAAAAATATAAGAGCTGTTTCAAATGAAGTAGATAGGCTTGTGAATATTCTTACGGTTCGTTAAGTGAGTGGAGCGTTGGAATATTAGTTGCTAGGAGTGGTCGGTGGCCGAGGTCCGAAGAGCTGGGATCCGTGTGTAGTGCGTCTTATTTCAACCAATATAGGACACTCTAAGATGTTTTTGTTGGTCTAAAGGACCCGGGAGCAAAGTATGTTGAAGAGATATGATTGATGCGTCGGATTGCAACACTTAAGTTTTAACAAATCACACTTAGGCCTGAGTACCTATGACATTGTAGTGAGAGTAAGACAAGACTGGGATGAGTGAGTCGTTCCTAAGTAATATGTGAGGTATTGTATTCGAGTAGTTGTAAGTATCAGTAAGATCAAAGGGTCGGAGGGTAATAGTAGTTTTTGTGTTTTTATGTTTTTTTAGAAAGCAAGTAAAGATTCTTCTGGTTTTTGAATGGAGGGGTTCTTTTTAAACTAAACTAAAACTACGAGCATAAAAGCCAGAAATGATAGACTTGGTGGAAACTCGTAAATGTGAAACATAACGTATTTCACGTAATCATGCACTACTTCCCTATTTTGCTCTCTAACTTAATAGCAGTGTCAACGCCTCTATAGTGTCAATGTGTAATTATTCCCATAATATCATCATCAAAGTATGGGTCAAGCTCGGGATGTCATATTTAAACGTGACAGACGCTAGTCGGAGGCCTTTACCTGTCAAACACGCACCCTGTCCAATAGTAAAAATACGCCAAAGTACTTAGAAGGAATCTACCCAGAAACTCAACTAGTTATGAAGAACAAAATATATGTTTCATCTAACCTAATCATTGTTTCCATAAAGCGTCTCAGCTCATATAATAACATATGGCTAATATTTCTTAAATGCTCAAACGTGCACCAAACCACTAAATAAAAAGCAAATACAATCAAAGTTAAAAAACTAGATATCAAGCAATCATAAGCAACCATTAATTAATTTAGCAAGCATGTTAATATAGAAAGCGAAAAATTAATAAAGAATTAACCAACACAATAGACACATAAATGAATGATTAAATTGATGAAAAGACTTCACTTCATTAAACATGTGATAATGTGAGTAGAAAGAGTGATAAAAAAACACTAAATAATCGACCAAAGTGATTGCACAAAAGTTTCCAAAAGTTTCCACACGAATCTATGAGAACAAAGGAGTTATATATATAAAGAAATTGTGTTTCGACTGCGTTAGCTAAGGAAGATTTTTGACCCTTTAGCCCGTTGAGAAACCTGTTAGGTTTTAATCTCTGTCGGCTACTTGTGACGTCGGACCGCATACGATTGTGACGTCCGTCATAAACTATGCAAATTAAGACGGGCTGTTGAACCACTTTCTTGATGACTCGTCTCCAAAACCTGAGAATTCAAACTTTGCGTCCAAGAACCCACTATCTAGCCATATTGGTGAATGGCTTGAAGGAGGAGTCGCCAGGTTGAAAAGTTGTGTTTTGTCCAGTTTCCATCCTGAAATCAAGCAAAGTACACGTGCATTTTCTTCCCAAGTGCTTCCCATAAATGCAAAATAACAAAAATAAAATTGATATTAAGATCCAAAGATATTAGCATGATATATAAAAGTGGTTAAATGACCACGAACAGAGTATAAAATGGAAACCTCGTCAAAGGATGGGGGGGACTAAAAATTACCTTATTTCATGACACAATGTGATCCAAAAAGAAAGTACTAAAAAACATATTGTCCATTAATAGTTTTGCTTAACCACATGACTGATGATTAGGATCAAAGTATGAAAAGCTCTATGATCAAGAAAGTCACAATTCTTCTTAGCAATGACAAACAAAAAAAGTAATGAGGGCAAGAGAACAGCCATATGAGACATCTCTATGGAGAAAAAGTTAATTTGCGTGATGTTAAACATTTGCTCCATGTTTTGGCTTCAAAATCTATAGTCTTTGAGAAACAAAAGGCTGGACTTTTTCCACCATGAGAATTGTTGAAAACCCATATGAAACAAAACGAAGATATACAATGTCCGATGACGGCCAAGTAATAAATGTATATATTAGCTTTCTTGTATTTATTTTTCTCATATAGGAATCCTGAACCTTTAGTTGCCAATTACACAGGATCGCAAGGAAAAATCCTATCTATCACACACTAAACAAAGCTAGCTATGATGGGATGAAGTGTCTTGTTTTTGTGCAGGGTGGAGTCCCGTATTCGCATCCTGACTGGCATGTTTAATTTTAATATTCTAGGTGGAGAAGAACTAGGAAATCATTAAATACACTTGGTTTTGGAGCTGATTTGTTTAATATAATCAAGACTGTCATACTGTAAAATATAGTGGGGCAACTTAAAAGTTAGAGGCCCCTGTGATTAACTTATAATCATCTGCAATGGTAGATCATGATTTTGCTAATAGCATATTTCATGTAAACAGAAACTAATGTTGACAAATGAGATGTGGAAATAACTAAATGTGTCGGGGCACACACAACGTTATGTTTATATTGCTGATTGTCCCCACTTCTTAAATTCTAGCACGTTGATCTATAGCAAGTTTTTCTTAGTTCCATTACAATTATTTAGTCCGATCAAACCAGCATATGCTTGCCATGATAGGATGGATGCAGTAAGTTATCCTGACCCTCACCGCGAGTGTGGGGCGAGAAGTCCAATGATTGGGAAAAGTAATAAAATTAGAAAATTTATTATGAAACCATTTCATTATAGAAATAGGTTGTCAGCTAATTTGTTAATATTCATTACAATAGTGTTTTTGTCGTTGTTTGAAGGTGTAGGTAAAAACACTATATGGTTGATAAAGGTACGTGATAAATAAACCAAGGTTGGTTGTGAAAATGGTGGGTAAGGGGAGATATATGGTAATTTTAAATAATCAGATATTTTGAAGATGAAAAAAGGTTTAAGTGTGGATTGATGTAAAATTTTGATAAGTGGTATTTTTTGAGATTTTTACAAAATAAGCTCTGATTCAAGAATCATGTGAATGCACTGTATGCTTAAATTACCATCATCATGTTAAAAAACACTTAATACAGTTTCTCCTATCTTTTTGTATGTGGCATTTATGATTAACGTTGCATAGTGTAATTTCTCTTCAAACCGGTCGAATATTTGATAGTATCATTATAAAAAGTTAAGGTCTTGGTGTAATGTTCATGTTTTCATTTTAGCAGTGAAGAAGTCTTACGAGTTCTGCTATATACCCTATCTTTTTACTTTTTTGCAGATTTTAGACCCAACTTTTTGATAATATCTTCCTCTTCCGAGGCCTTTATCTTCCAGTTGTAGCAACACATTATATATGAATCATCCACCACCTTGCTTTGTCATCAGCTTTGTGGGATAACGATTGTTTTTTGGCTTATTAGCCATATTTGGGCTACTGGAACCGGAAAGTTGCATCTCCATACATGCTCAAGTATACATTTGTATCGAAAGTGTATGCTAAAAGAGAGACACAAAAAAGAACTGAAGGTTTGTAGTTTAATTTGGATCGGTTTGTGTTAAGAGTTCTGAGGCATTGTAGTGTTTTGTGAATAAAACTAGATATTTGTGAATAATTATAATATATTTGACTTGTTTTCTACAGATAATTGCAAGCAAAAACATTTATGAAATGTAATGAAAATTATTGTAGTACACATTTTTTTTGTTATATGCTCATTTTTAGTGACGAGGCATTTCGTCACTATTGGACGTTAAGGTCCCGTTAGTTTCCCGTTAGGTTTAGCCAAATAATGACGCCTTTCTTTCGTCACTAATTTCATCAAATAGTCACGACTTTAGCAACTTTAGTGAAGAAATGGGTCGTCACACATTCTTAAGTGACGACTTTAGTTCGTCACTAATTTAATGTCAAATTTCAATTCTATTGTGACGACAAGTGACGACGTCGATTTTCGTCATTAAACTGGTTTAGTGACGAATTTTCCTCTAATAGTGACGATTTTTCATTCGTCATTAAAGCCTTTTTTTTCTTGTAGTGCTTTTGTTCACTTTAGTTATTATACTTTGCATGTGGTGGTCATAATGATTATTATCAGCCGGTGTGCAAGATGTCTAACATACGATTAGTTATACTCAAATGTTGACAAGTTTTGAAGGTTTTATCCGATTATTAAGAAAACAAAGCAAAAATGAAAAAAGGAATATAATATCCGAAGATTTTCCCTTTTTATGCCAACATTTAAATGTAACTTACATCATGTTAGAGATTTTGACAAATTATACTAATCATCTATTGAAAAATAAAGAAAATAACTATCATTATCACATACGCATGCGAGTATAATAATCAAAGTAAAAAAAACGTATAATTACCAAAATGGACATTTAAAGAAAGTACGTTGTTATTTTATGACATTAACGCTAATCGAAAAGAGAGAGTTGTAAAAACGTATCTATAAACTACCATCTATGTAGGTTAACTAAATCTATACATATTTAGTTTCTTTTATACCAAATTTGATTGAAAAATGTTTAGTAACATAAAACAATCCATGTCTTCATAAGACCTCTAAATTTGAAACTTTACTAGGTAACATTTGGAATGGCCAGGTCAGAACCGGTCAAACAATAAAGTTTTACTTTACAAAAAACAATAAAGTTTTTGCTTGTCTACATATCCAAAATGAGGATATAAAGTTAAATTGGTGGGGAAACTTTAGGGTTTTTGCACCACACAATCACTGTACTTTCTCTAAATATTCATATAGGTCATTGTACAATTTATTTGTTTATTTAAGTCATCTTACTTTTGTTTAATTATAAGATAATCATTGAAGTTTTAAAAGCAAAACATTTTAGTCACTCATGTGACACCTCATCAGCATGTCAACATTAAATTGTTTTAATCTCAGCATTATTTCATCGTGTCATTTTTTGCTTTGACTGTTTCATCATTTTTAACATGGTTAAGATTCCATAAAACATATGTGTAATGTCTTACTAAGTAAATATTTTAATGCATTTATCAGCCTTTAGTGGCTTACAATTTACAAAGTCACTTACGTTTGGAGCAACACATATCTTGATATATTACAGTTTTTAATTGTTCATCTAGGTGATAGTTTATTGGTAGGATGACTGAAGGCTATGATGTTTAGCAGTTGCTGTAAGTGGTTGTGTAGATTTACATCTTAAAAATTAATTGAGGGAGATAGAGATGAAGATGATGATGACATGGCTTTATATATTTTCAAAATTTGATATCTTAAGAAAAGCCATGTAGACATATATAGCCACATATGATGCCAGCAAAGCAAAAAATTGACACATCAGCAAGCTATAACTAATAAATTTAAATACAATGATATAATTAAAAAGTTTTGGGAGTAGAGTGATGTGAATATATCAAAAAAATGTATAGTGACCTAATTAAACATATTTAAAAAGTACGGTGACATCAGAATGTAAAACCCCGAAACTTTACTACAAGTTAACCCAATGTTAAAAGGTACGTTCTTTGCTGCAAGCATGGACACGAGCAAAAGGGCCCATCTTAGCTGTGCACGTACGTACAAAGTGTTTGCTAATCTTATACTGTATTCAAAGTTTCAAACAACCAAAACAAAAACGAGTACAATATTTGATTATAAAAATGAGAAATTTGCATCTATCTAAGTAATGTATCTAACAACAATAAATAAAACATATGTGTAGATTAAAGTTCGTGGTTTGGTTCATCATGATCATGATCATGATCATGGGGAGAAAAGATAGTGTCCTTGAGGTTAAGTGCAGTTTGATGGATCTTATCTTTGGTTATTTCGCCAGCGGATTTCGCAGTTTCCTCGAGGGTAGTCTTGCCTTCACTTAATGTCATGCTCACGGCTTCTTTAACCTTTTCGCCGCCACTTTTATCTATTATTTTATCGTCTGCGATAATTCGAGGTTCTTCATTGCTCCTTAATCTGAAACTGAAAAGCAAAAAAAGAAATCAACAACCAGTCATTTCATAAACTACATTTGTCGTATAATAAATAAGAAGGGCGGACCTAGGAGGTTCCTGGTTGCCGCATAGTGTAACTTTTCGCTAAAAATCCTGATTTATCTAAAATGAACCTAGTCTCGAAATTTTGTGTCACGAGAATTCGGAGTAGTATCTAGTAAGAAAAAAAGGACACGTGGCAATGTAACAAGTGAGCTTTTACGGCTTTCACGAAAGTGTCTATGTTCATAATGAACACCAACGACTTAACAGGTCTTTGTCCTTAGCTTATTCTTGAGCTTACGAGTTTAGGTGCTTTCAACTGACTTATTTTGAAGGCTCCGAGTTTATATAAGTTCATTATGTCATACTAATCGTATATGAAACTATAAAGTCCATATAAGCCAGAAAAACAAGTCTAAAACATAAGCTAAAACCTTATAAGCTAATCATATATAAGTCAACTTAGTACTTACTCGAGGTTAGGAAGGAAGAGACGTGCGGAAAGTGTCTTGATCCAATTAATTTTGCTGTTAATTGGTGACGCAGGAGGTGGATGATCATCGATTCCATCTTGAAGTGTCGAATAGTTGGATAGAAGAACGAGTATGACAATGATCTTAATAATACTACTAGTGCTACGAGAAAGATACATAATTTATGTCTTTAAGGTTTTGAGTTTGATAAATGATTCGATCATCTTAGTAAAATTCTTATATGGAATGGCGGTGGGTGTTAGTGAACACGTAAGCTACATGTACGTGTCTTCTCGACATATACCATCACACATGACACAACCCTTTAATTATTTTTATGTTCGTTAGATATTTATGTTCTGAACTTTATAAAATATCGACATATAGAGTATATCGACATATAGAGTATTGGAGTTACTATTCGAACTTTGACTAGTTCAAAGTTACTTAGAGCTATTGAATAAGAGTCTAGAGATATTCTAGACCAAGTAGTTTCACCTCCGATTTCAATACGTTCCGTGCTTTATTACACGATAACCGCAAATGAAACGAAGGACGTCCATTATCTATTTAGACGAACCACAAGACTTTACTACTCAAGCTGCGTTATATACTCATCACCAATACATCGCATGATTCATCATGACAGAAGCTTTTGCTCATGAAGTTATATTTTTTATTAGGGATTACAATCCGGAACATAATGAAGATAATGTATTGGCAAGAATGTTACTCCCTCCGTCCCATATTAAGTGTCCACAATGGAATTTTTTAAGTCTTTTTTTCTTAACTTTGACCATAAATATTTTTGTTTGTGTTATATAATATTGAACGAAAATTCTACCAACGAAAAATATATTCAAAACTCTATCCGTTCATATATCTTGCATCAAGTATCATATAACATAAGAAGAAATCATTAAGGTCAAAGTTGAAGAAAAAAGACTTTGAAAAAGTCAAGTGGACACTTAATGTGGGACGGAGGTAGTAAAACATAAAGAAGCTATCATATCTCATTTAAGTTGGGCCAGCCTCTTTTTGGGTTTCCATACCTTGGGACTTTATGTTCCTGTTTTCTCGTTTGAGTGTGTCAAGTTAGCTGAGTCCTTTTAGCCTAATTTTATTTTATTTCCGTTGCAAATCTTGTTTTCTTAACTATGGTTACCACTAGCTCTTTAGGCTGATTCATCCATGGGGTTTGAACATCGCTACACAGACTCAAACCAGGTAAAGCTTTCTCTTTTCACGAGGTTGGCGTGGCCACTTCAGAGTTGTTTGCACATAGCAGGAATTGAACTTGAGACCTCACACATTTTAGTGTGATAGTCGCAATCCCTTTTACCATTAGGCCACCCTTGAGTGGTTAAGTCTTGCCTATTTAAAAGTTGTTGATCAAGATAATAAAGCAAGAAAAGCAGTAGCTATTTTTCCACTCAAAAAGCAAGTTTGTTCTATTAATTTATCCAACAATTGTGGTATCAAAAGCCAAGTTCTTTCTTTACTGGGCATTGTTTACCTTTTTTTGCCAATGGCAGCAAGCACAAACACTCTCAATGTATCCCAACCAAATATTCCATACGAATTTTGGAGCATCAAAATGAGGACTCTTTTAAGTCTCAAGATCTATGGGACTTGGTAGAAAATGGTTTTGCAGAAACCAATCATGAAGATACACGGTCTTGAGAAAATCATAAGCATGATGCAAAAGCTCTCTTTTTCATACAACAAGGTGTGGAAGAATCAATTTTTTCAAGAATTGTTGAATCAACTTTTTCCAATGAGGCGTGGACCATTTTCAACTGACTTTCAAGGATCCTCCAAGGTAATCACTGTCAAGTTGAAATCTCTTAGACGTAATTTTGAAACCTCCTACATGAAGCATAATGAGTTAGTTTAGGATATGAGATCTTATGGTGAAATAGTAACTGATGAAATAGTGGTCACAAAGGTGTCAAGAAGTCTGGATCCCAAGTTTGATCATGTAGTTGCAGCTATCGAAGAATCAAAAGACCACTCTGTTTTTTCGTTTGATGAATTAATGGGGTCTTTGCAAGCCCATAAAGTGCGGATCAATCGATCAACTATTCGAGAAGAAGAGAAGGCTTTTCAAATGAAGAGAGAGCTTGAATATTCTTATCTTCATTCAAGAGGACGTGGAAGAGGTAGTTCTAGAGGTCGTGGCCGAGGTCGAAAGGCTTCCGTGCAGTGCTCTTATTGCAACAAATATGGACACTCTGAAAAGTTTTGTTGGTCTAAACCCGGGAGGCAAAGTATGTTGAAGAAGAGGAGTGATGCGGCGGATTGCAACACCTAAGTTTTACAATCCTCCTAGGCATAGTACCTAGACGTTGTAGTGTAGTATAGACAAGACTAGGAGGATTGATCGTTCTCTAAAGGAATAGTGAGGTATGTTCGAATTGTATGTCAGTAAGATTTAAGGGTCGAGAGAATAGTATTTTTGTGTTTTTATGTTTTTTTAGAAAGCAAGTTATGATCTTGGGTTTTGAAGGAGGGGTTCTTTTTAACTAAACTACCACTACAAGAAAAAAGTCTTTTAATGACACACAAAAAGTGTCAGAAAATGTCCAAAAAAGTGTCGCTAAAAGACCTTTTTATTTCACCTTCACTTTTAAAAAGTGTCATTAAAAGTTCAGGTGGTAAAAGTATATAGTGACAATGTTTTGTGACACTTAATAGTGTCAGGATAGGTTAACACTATTCTGACACATACAATCTGTCACTATAGGTGTTAATATTGCCTGCTATAAAAATTCTGTTCCAATGTATTTACTGTATACATTTTAGTCTGCCATATTTTATTCAAAATTAACACATAAAAAACTAATAATTAATAACAAAAAAACTGAGATTGAAACTTATTTATTATTTCAACCGTACATCGGTATAAACCAAGTATTTTGCCAAACCACAAACAAGAAACGAACATCTTTCATGAAATGCGAGTACATGATTATCGCAATCAAACTGTAAATATAACTGAGCTAAAAAAAGATGAGCAGCCAAACCAAATATCCATCAGACCTCAATACATACCAGCAACCAAACCTGAGATTATAAATTTCGATTGTTAGCAACATTACTCGTTTGAAACTTGGGAAAAGATGGCTCTAACTAACAAATACTTACATGTGCTCAACATTACTCGCTTCCTTTTTAGCCTATTTTACATTAATCCTGCAACAAAAATGAATCAAATATCATAACTGAAATCACTTTAAAGTTTTGTCCTCACCTGATGTCGTTTGCTCAGGTTGCACGCTCTGAGAATACACCTCCCTTAATAAAAGATCTATGGCTATAGCAATATACCCATAAACACTCTGTAATATGGAAACCAAATTTTATAACTCAAATGTATAGCTTAAAAAGGTATATATGTGTGTTTGT
>BQNB010096044.1:0-17655 GCA_026074375.1 Tanacetum coccineum
TAGTTACTTTTTTGCTTATTATGGCTTTAAGTGGCGAGATGCATGTTTCATCTATTAAATCGCTTATTTTATTTAGTTGAATTTATTGCATGTAGCAAATATGAGTTTAGATCACCAGTCATATGGTCTGATTCAT
This sequence comes from Tanacetum coccineum, assembly GCA_026074375.1. Classification (NCBI taxonomy): domain Eukaryota; kingdom Viridiplantae; phylum Streptophyta; class Magnoliopsida; order Asterales; family Asteraceae; genus Tanacetum; species Tanacetum coccineum. The sequence goes on from BQNB010096044.1 coordinate 137, forward strand.
TATGATCTCATAAAATCTTCATGTTCGTTTTAGAGAACCCTGTGATGATATATGGTTTTTTTCGCAGCTCTTTAGGATGGCACAGTCGTGCTTCATGAAGGCTGAAGACAAGCATTTTGAAAGATCGACTAAGGTCCATCACCTTCGTGCAATTGCTCTCAATGCCAAGGCTTCATATACTGAAACGAGGAAGCTTTTTGAGGATGCCGCCAAGTTATTTTATTCTATTAGCAAGAGTTGGCCGATGAGAGACAGGATTATAGAACAACATGTATAATTATACCCATATATCACCTATTTTGCTCAAAGTACATGTATTTGCGTGTATATTTTGGGTGAGAAAAGGTCTTAATAGCTTGCATTCTATTGTTTCATATATACTAATTTTACAGTTGTAAACAGTGTGGAACCATGTATCAAGTCGTCAAACGGTATAATCCTGCACATCTTCTTATAATTATGTTTTTCTTACAATCTTATGCATTTACTTTAGTGACATGTGGATTTGTCTCATTAAGCTTCAAATGCATTATAAAATGACAATATTAGTGTAGAATATGGCTCATGTTCAGTCCCCCAATGAATCATGTGCCAGCGCTGGTTGTTTTAAGTTACATAGGTACAAACCTGCTTAGATCAAGTGCCTATCCACGTCAGTAATACTTAAGGAAATAAGCAGTTGGATCCAAACACTTAATTGTCAATACTACTTGCCTGCTTGAAAAACTTGCACATAAGCACTAAATCATACAATCCCAACCACCATATGCCACAAAAATAATGGTTTGATTATTCATGTCTCATTTTTCTTGCTCATCCTTAAAGATTATCATTTCATAATTCTTATATCTAACTATTGTATTTGGAAACTTGTGTTGGATACAGGAGAAAGGAAGGAAGTGAATATTGAAAAGTATTCCCCATCAAGACTACAACATCAATGCATTAAATACTGGTATGTCACTTTCGGTTTAATTTTCTTATGTTTTTTTCAACTTATTTAAACACTGATACTAATAATGTTATTTTTAAAACTATGTGGAATTATCATTTGAATAATGTTTTATTAGTGTCTCATTATCCTAAATGGGTTCTTTTTATTTTTAATTTTTTTAAGGAAGTAATGTTGCACAGGGTGCGGCGAAGGGTGCAAATACCGACACTCAGTATAGTGAAACTGATAAGGATGACCGACCATTAGATTCTCCTCCAAAAATACTTTCTATCGAGGTATGTTTACTTATTTTACTATATATTTTGCCATGTCTGATAGCACTATAAAAGTTAAAGTCTGTAGGATTGATTCATTTACTAAAACAGATCCATTAGGTTTATGTTTTACATCTAAAGGGTAAAATCAAATGTTTTAACTCATATGTTGAACCCTTACTTGGACAATACTTATGCATCATGTTGTATAAAAAATTCTACATGGGTGTTATTTTTATGTTAGTTTTTCTTTGTCAATAGATGATCGAGTTGATCAAAGTAAATTCATAAGGTTGTTTAAATAGAATCAAGTCGAACTTAATTAGGAATGTACATCCCAAAAAACTACTTTAGCTGAGATGCCTTGAAAGATGTACATTACTTTCCTCTATGTAATATCTGAAAAGTGATATGATCCCGCCTTATGAATGGGTTCATTTGAGCTATTTATATCTAAAGAGTCAAAATGGGTCAGTATATGTTTTGCTATAAAAACGAAAAGGGGTCAAATGGGTTGAAAGTCGCCGAAAGGATATAACTAAATGAATTAGACTCACAGACTCCTAAATCATAACGTATTTTAGAAAAATACACTATAACAACATTCTTTTATAAGAAATTTAAAACAAATTTCCCGTGGATTAATCTAGAATATGTTTTGAGGCTCTATCGCACTACACAATATGCCTAATAACTTTGCCACTGACACTAAGATAGTTCATGTACTTATTATATCAAAATTGATAGTGAAATGTGTAACACCCCCAAAATTGGGTCGTAGCGGAATGTATTTCCGAGAGCGTTACTTCATGATCCCATTGCACAAGTCAGGAGAGAACGACCTCTAACTGAGTCGTTTGAAAAGAAATCTTGTAAATTTGGACTCCAATGCACATTAAGCATGTCATACATCTATTTCACCTGAAAAAAATATGCTTAAAAGTGTCAACATTAAAGTTGGTGAGTTCATAGATTTTTGTAAGTATGAATGTAAATCCCAAAACTATATATATAAAATCCAAAAATGTTTCAAGTATATATTGTAATGAACACGATATCCCAAAATGTTTCAAGTAGATATTAGAATGAACACAATATCCAAAAATGTTTCAAGTAGATATTATAATGAGCACAATATCCCAATTAGTTTAAAAATGTTTCAAGTAAATATTATAATGAGCACAATATCCAAAAATGTTTCAAGTAGATATTATAATAAGCACAATATCCAAAAATGTTTCAAGTAGATTTCATCTAGTCATATAGTTGTTGTGTTCATGTAGACACCAATCCATTTCATATCCGACTCAGATATAACGTTCGTTGTTCGATCTTGATCTAGTGTGTGCTTTTACCCGAACGGGGGTTGTCAACCCAATAGATCTATTTATAAATCTTGCGATCACCTCCAATGTGATTACAGTTCATGAAACTAAGCTAATCGTAATTCTTCGAGTAAATAGTCAAGTATGTGTTTTCGTCCAAAAAGTAAAACCAAGTATTGTATCTCATCACATGACAAAGTAATGTAGTGCATAAATCAATTGTAAATCAACCCAGTAAATGCATTATAATCAAAGCCTGTTCTCACCCTAAACTTATAAAACAAATCAAGAAATCGTGCGGAGGTTATCGAACTCACCTCTATGTGAGCATATTACATATCAAAGTATATATGCAAAATGCGTCGATAATCCATTGAAAGCAACCAATTCTAATATTAGGTCGAATCAAGGACTCAAGTACGTTGTCTAAAAGCTACCATATTCAATCCTATATAGTTATCATATATTATCGTTTCGGGCTCTAATAATCAAGTGGTCATGACAGGACGTATGAGGAGCTAGGTACTTTAATGTAAATTCAAACAAACTCGTCGATACGTCATCCGAAGAGGCCTCATTTTTGAAATTCCTAGTTATATAGCCACTTTGTTAAATATAAAACATATATCTCTATGTAGCTATTTACACCATCTAATCGTTTAGCGAATTTCATATTTATAATGGTAAAAACGTTTTTAATACGCCTTTAGCATATAATGACTAACTTTGTCGTTTTTAGTCCGGTTCGCGCGTTTCTTACGCCCACGCTTTCGTAGTAAGACGAGTGTTTTCTTCAGTGATCATAAATATCTCATTTTTAGGTTTCATAATTCTGATGTGATTTGTGTTTTTTATTTCATTAAAGATTATTATACTTATTAAGCAAAAACCCGTAAATGCGTATCTTATTCGTTATAGCTTTTTTTAGCGATTCTTTCGAGCACGTTCTAGTAATTAGAAAGTTTTTATCATATGATTGATGTTTATAAAGTAAAGTTTTGTGGGACTTGTACTTATTATAAAAATTGTTTTATAAAAAGTATTAACTATCGTAAACTTGTAATAATAGCGTATCTTCTTCGGTAATTAATCGGTTTTTCAAGTTCTTTATGACCCTCGTATCCTTGTGACATCGTAGTATTTTATAAAATCATAAAAATATATAGTAATTTCAAATTACAACAGCCCCTTAAGATATTCTTTTCAAATTGTGTTTAAAACTTGATTTTAGGGACTTTTTAGCTTTACATTTGTTTACAAACCCATTGAGAACCTTAATATCTTATGTATTACATATATTAGGTCCATTAGGTCATGTTTTATCCAAGATTTCAAGATAACAAGTGTTCTAATCTCACTTTTAATCAAAACCCATTAAAGAAATCCTAAATGGTAATTTAGCTAAATAAAAACATTGATGAACACATAAAATCATTAGTATGAATACATAAAGAGTCTTAGTTTACCCTTGATGATTATGTTGGAATGGATGACCAAACATATCAAACCCTTGGTTAGATCAAAAACACAAGTGTGCACAATGATAACCCTAAGATTAGGTTTGAAAAAAACCCTAATTTCCATTCTTTGCTCAATACTTGCAACATGGTTATACACCAATGCTTGTAAACACCTTAGAAGGTCTTAGGAATGATGTGTGTATAGCTTGTATAAGTGTAGAATAATTTTTGTATGGATTGTGTAAAGGGGTGTTCTTGAGCCTTGGCATGTATAGAGAGAAATGGGAGAGATTTTTTGATGGTTTTACACCTTAGGAATGTGTTTTGTATATTTTTCTTACTAGTTAAGCCTTTATATAGGGCTTAACTAAGGTTAAGAAACTCTAGTTAAGTTAACTAGGGTTAAGTTAAAGGAAAATATCTAAAATATATTTTAGATAAATATCTTATAAATATCTTGCATAATATCTCTTGTAAATATCTTGTTAATTAAACGCGAGCTATGACCAAGGTTGAGAAACAAAGATGACACGGTTCATAAAATGATTGTTTATGCTCATTAAGAATTATAGTGGATATGTCGTAAATTTTTTACGTTGCTCAAAACAGATAAAGAACGCGCGATTCACTCGTTGACTCGCGGAAAGTCAAAAATAATAATTATCAATTCTTCTCCAAATTTTTCATAATAAAAAATACGAAAAATATTTATTAGCGACAATTAAAATTTTTAAATTGTCGACGCTCAGTTCACGGAAACGTCTTTTGAAAAGAAGTTTTAAGGTGACTACTCTCAGCATGGCATTATACTTCCCTGAATTATACATAGGTGATTAAGTTATGTATATTTGAGGGCTAACGATGCAACACTCATTTTCGTCAAAATAGTGTTGTAATTTGACTTGCAAAATAGAAAGTTAAAGTAAAGTAGACAAAAATTTTGCAATACATTAATTGATAGATAATTTGAAATCATTCGATACAATAGAAATTTAAGCGAAAGTACAATGAGAATTCTTAAAGAAATGAGGTCTAAGCATTGGTATTATCTTTCATGTCGTCAAGGTCTTGATTGGTTTCTCCTCCTACTAAGGCAAGCACCCTTCCACGTGTTTCAGTACCTCTAGCTTGGTTTCCATTCTTTAACTCCGGGCAATCACTCCTATAGTGCCCTTGATTCCCACAGTCATAGCAAGTGAGGGTTCTCTGATTGTTAGTAGCAGTAGAACTCCAACAGTCTCTAGTCAGATGACCGACCCTCTTGCAGTTTGCACATTTTACAGTACACGGGCCATTGTGATGAAACTTGCACTTGTTGCACAGTGGTAGAGTTCCAGCATACTCTTTCCTTTCACCAGTCCCAGCTAGGGATGGCAATGGGTCGGGAAATTGCGGGGATCGTACTTACCATCCCCATCCCCGTTTCTTAGCCTCATCCCCATCCCCGTCCCCATCCCCATCGGGGAATCGATTTACATCCCCATCCCCGTCCCCAATGGGGATCGGGGATCCCCATGGGGATTCGGGGATTTTTTGCCCTTATAAATTAAGCATAAAATTACACAACTAAACGAAAATATAAAGAATTGAGCTATATAATGTCTTAGAACGCATACGTTGTACATAGTTTGATTAATTAAAATGTCATTCAACTTTAAAGCATCGTAAATACTAAAATATCACATATACTATATAAATAAAATGGATCGAACGTGTGTATTCGGAAAAAATATTAGTTGAATAATATATAGTTAGTACTTAACATTTTAAAAGTAGTCGATTCATTAAATATGGCATATACATACAAATATACTTTAAGTATCATATTTGTCAATACTTACTAATTTATACATATACATGTACATGTAGTATTAATATACAAATAATTTATATATATTTGTACATTAAAAAGTTCGGGGTCGGGTACGGGGCCGGGGATTTCTGTTATCCCCATCCCCTCCCCATCCCCGGTTTTATAATTCGAGGATTCCCCGTCCCCATCCCCAGTCAACTCAGGGATTCCACAGTCAATTCGGGTTTGAGGATCGGGTCCCCATCGGGTACGGGTTTTATTGCCATCCCTAGTCCCAGCGGCGTAAGCTTGAACCGCATTCTGCCTCTTGGGAAGTTGTTGTTAAGCTTGGTTGTTGTTATCAAGTTTCATCTTGTTCTCAGCTTGTCTTTCAGCAAATGTGTTGATTTTCTTATCCATCAGTTCGGTGGCCCAAAAATAAAACATTAATACTCGTTCATTTTTATAAAAATCATAACTATGACATAACATATACCCATTTAAATAAAACGAGAATCACATCATACACTTTGAAAAAAAAATGTACAACTGTTATTAAAATTACCATGGTAAACAAATCGACATTCATTTATTAATAAATTCGATTTCATAGATAACGTAATCCGTCCATTTCATATAAATCTTGTCAGACTCTTCAGGAAACATCCTGACACACAGTAATGCCAGCTCCTGGAAACGTTGATTGTACCCTATCACATCAGTACCTTTCACTTTTAAATTCCACAACTCAGCCTCGAGCTTCTTTATCTCGTTCCTCGGACAGTACTTATCAGTCATTTTCTTTTTCAGATCAGTCCAAGTCATTACATACGCAACATCATGACCAACAGTCCTAACGTGGGAATTCCACCACGTTAGAGCACCTGCCAGAAGCGTACAAGTGGAGAACTTGATCTGATTGTCCGCAGAGCAGTTGCTTATGCGAAATACAGTCTCCATCCTTTCAAACCACTGAGTTAATTCGACAACTCCCTCAGTGCCTTTGAAATATAGAGGTTGGCACTTCATGAAGTCTGGGTAAGTGCACTCTCGAGCAACGCGTTCATTCCTTCTGACACCCGTTCCCGAAGTATGGCTGTCATCGCCATTCCTGTTTGCATCACGTGCTGTTAGTGCAGCAGTAACACCTTGGTCAATCATTGCCTGAAGTTGGGCGTTGGTGACAGTTGTGGTGGTAGGATTTTCTGTAACTGGTGTTGACCTTGGGGCTCTTTTTGGTGCCATTTCCTTCAAAATCCCAAAAATGTAAAATTTGTTTAGTTCCCAAAAGTCATGCTCCGAAATAGAGTGTTGTAAAGTGATGTATGGTCAATATGAATGTGCGCTCATGGCATAAATGGATGATGGTAAGATATCATATTCGATAGCTTAATGTTTAGGTATCGTTTTAGAACCTATGAGCTTATAGTACTACCTTGCCTAAAGGAATGTTCTAGTGTTTATATAAATAACCCTTATATAAATAATTGTAGGATACACACAAGGTAGGGTAAGTATGTATATATATGCATATATATATACCTAAGTCACGTCCGCAAGTAAGCAAGTAGTGTGTCTGCACATATCAGACAAATATTCATATAGTGGTCTTACCACTATAATTACGCATAATTGTTTCACATAATGCCTCACGAGTCCTAACCATCCTCAAGGGAATTTATCAAGCACCTCGAGTTGTGTAACAACTTGTCATGGCTCCATCTCGCAACTCATCAAACAAGAACTGTCTTGAGATTCAGTCATGAATTGGTACACATCTCGACCTAATTAATAAATTTACTCGACGTTGGACAATACTCGAATTTTTATGTTCATCTAACTTCACATAGTTATCATATTGCATGCACATTATGCATGGTCTTGAGGCTATGGTGCAACCCACCATACCTCAACAGGGTTCTAGTGTTTGTCTATCCTACGAACATGTATATAAATCATGTAAGCATCTAGTATGACCAACTAATGCAACAAATAGTGTATGTATGTCTCGTAAAAATCTTTTGAAAATGTGATCGTTGAAAGTGGTTATAGTTTAGGTAAAATTCAACCTAGTTCTCTATAACCTTGGCTCTGATTACCAATCTGTAACACCCCCAAAATTGGGTCGCAGCGGAATGTATTTCCGGGAGCGTTACTTCATGATCCCATTGCACAAGTCAGGAGAGAACGACCTCTAACTGAGTCGTTTGAAAAGAAATCTTGTAAATTTGGACTCCAATGCACATCAAGTATGTCATACATCTATTTCACCTGAGAAAAATATGCTTAAAAGTGTCAACATTAAAGTTGGTGAGTTCATAGGTTTTTGTAAGTATGAATGTAAATCCCAAAACTATATATATAGGTTTACTGTGTTACAAGTTTCGCCCATACAAGACTTGCAACGCATAAACCTACATATATAGGTTTGTAATGAGCACAATATCCCAAAATATTTCAAGTAGATATTATAATGAGCATAATATCCCGATTAGTTTCAGGTAGATATTATAATGAACACAATATCCAAAAATGTTTCAAGTAGATATTATAATGAGCACAATATCCCAATTAGTTTCAAGTATGTAAGAGAAATGATTACGATTACTCTAAGTTCATGGAAACTGCGACGTAGACTTGTAAGTATGCCACTTTATTCAAGGCACGGTAAATGTTCATTAGTATATAGTTGTTGGTCATGTAGACACCAATCCATTCATATCCGACATGGTATAACGTTCGTTAGTTCAATCTCAAACTAGTGAGAGCTAATCACCCGAACGGGGGTTGTCAATCCCCAATAGATCTATTTTATAACATTCGCGCTCACCCTCCAAGTGATTTACAGTTCATGAAACCTAAGCTAATCCGTAATTATTCGAGTAAAAGTCAAGTATGTGTTTACGTCCAAAAAGTAAACCAAGTATTGTATCTCATCGCATGACAAGTAAAGAAGTGCATAAATCAATTTGTAATCAACCAAGTAAATGTATTTATAATCAAGCATGTTCTCACCCCAAAACTTATAAAACAAATCATGTAAAACGTGGGGTTATGAACTCACCTCGAGTGAGCTAATATCAAGTATATCACGCAAAATGCGTCCGATAATCGCCGAATGCAACCTAATCCAATATAGGTCGTATGAGTACTCGAGTATGTTGTCTAACAACTACCATATATAATCCTATTTAGTTATCATCATACTATCGTTCGGGCTATCATAATTAAGAGGTCATGACATGACGTACGAGGAGCTAGGATACTTTAAATCGTAAATCCAACAACTCGTCGATACGTCATCCGAAGAGGCCTCATTATGAAATTCCCTAGTAATATAGCACTTTGATAACTAATAACACATATATCTCTATATAGCTATATCACCATCTAATCGTTTTAGCGAAATCATATTTATAAGGTAAAAACGTTTATAATTACGCCTTTAGCAAAAATGACATAACTTTGTCGTTTTTAGTCCGTTTCTCGCGTTTCTTACGCCCACGCTTTCGTAGTAAGACGAGTGATCATAAAATCACATTTTTAGGTTTTTGAGATTCTGTGATGAATAGTGTTTTTACTGTTCATAACAGCTATATAATCGTTTTTATACTTTTAATTAACGTAAAACCCGTTTTTGTCGTATCTTATTCGTTATAGCTCCGTTTTTAGCGATTCTTTCGAGCACGTTCTTGTAATTGAAAGTTTTATCATATTATTGATGTTTATAAAGTATAAGTTTCTGTGGTGAATAGTACTTTTTATAAAAATTGTTTTATAAAAGTATTAACTATCGTAAACTTGTAAATAGCGTATCTTCTTCGTTATTAATCGGTTTTTCGAGTTCTTTATGACCCCTCGATCCTTGTGACATGTAGTATTTTATAAAATCATAAAACATATATGTAAATTTCGAATTACAAACAGCCCCTTAAGATATTTTTCTCAAAATGTGTTTAAAACTTGTTTTTAGGACTTTTTAGCTTTACCACTTTGTTACAAACCCATTAGAACCCTTAATATCTTATGTCTTACATATATTAGGTCCATTAGGTCATGTTTTGTCCAAGATTTCAAGATAACAAGTGTTCTAATCTCACTTTTAATCAAAACCCATTAAAGAAACCCTAAATGGTGATTTAGCTAAATAAAACATATGAACACATAAAATCATAAGTATGAATACATAAAGAGTCTTAGTTACCCTTGATGATATGTAGTATGATGACCAAACAAATCCAAACCCTTGGTTAGATCAAAAACACAAGCTTGCACCAATGGAAACCCTAGATTAGGTTTGAAACCCTAATCTTCCAATCTTTGCTCCAATACTTGCAAATGGTTAACCAATGCTTGTAAACACCTTAGAAGGTCTTAGGAATGATGTGTGTATGCTTGTATAAGTGGTAGAAAAATTTGTATGGATTGTGTAAAGGGGTGTTCTTGAGCCGTGGCATGTATAGAGAGAAATGGGAGAGATTTTTGTGTTTTACACCTTAGGAATGTGTTTTGTATGTTTTTCTTACTAGTTAAGCCTTTATATAGGGCTTAACTAAGGTTAAGAAACTCTAGTTAAGTTAACTAGGGTTAAGTTAAAGGAAAATATCTAAAAGATATTTTAGATAAATATCTAATAAATATCTTATAAATATCTTGCATAATATCTCTTGTAAATATCTTGTTAATTAAACGCGAGCTATGACCAAGGTTGAGGAACAAAGATGACACGGTTCATAAAATGATATTTTATGATCATAAGAATAATAGCGAGACATGTCGTAAGTTTTTACGATGCTTAAAACGATTAACGAACGCGCGATCAACTGTTGACTCGCGAAACGTCAAAAATAAAAATTATCAATTCTTCTCTAAATTTTTCATAATAAAATACGAAAATATTTATTAGCGACAAATAAAATTTTAAATGTCGACGATCGTTCACGGAAACTCGTAAAATAATATTTACGACATCGGGCACGCAATCGTCGTACAATGACCTAAAACACGGGGTGTTATAAACAAACAAAATAATTAAGCATGATTTGTGATCAAGAAAATATTTTTCTCTTAATCCTCACTTTTAATTCTACAAAAGTATTTTCTCAAAAATACATTTACAAAATATCTTCTAATTAAAATAAAAAGTTTTATTAAAAACTTAAAATCTGAAATTCAAATTTGAAAGTCAAATTTTCCCCCCAAAACGGAAGATCCTACACTAGATACAACCTTCCCCACAAAAAGATAAAAAATGGGAGCGGAGTCTAGGCGGCGCCCCCCTTATAGTCCTGGGGCCCCCTTATATATAAGGGACCGCCGGGACCGCCCCCAGATTGCCGTTGGGATTCCCTGCCTATAAATACTAGCCCATTCCCAGCAGAAAAATATTCCTCTTTGCACGAAATTTTTCAGTCTTTTCTTTCTCTCTCTAAACATTCTTTCTCTCACTAAAACTCTTGATCACTAACATACTTAGATCTTATTTCAAGTGATCTAATCTCTTCTTCTTATTTCTTCCCTCTCATTCAAGTGCAAGAGAAGAACACTCGTATTCGTCAAGAAGCAAAGTGTTAATTAGTGATCTCTTCTCTCTTCTTCTAAGTACCAAAAGTCTATTGTATTTATCTTGTGTATTTGTGTTATTCGAATATTGTGTGGATCCAATAGTGTAGATCTTGTGGGTGTGTATATCTTGTGAAGTGGTAGATTGGTTCTAGCTAAGATTAGGACTCGACATCTAGTTTAGTGTCGGAAAATAATGTAAGTGACGTGTAAACGGTTTTCTCCGCCTAAAGTGACCTTGTTGACATAGTGAAATCTCGAGTCGGATACTCAGGAAGTGGAGTAGGGCGAAGAGGTACTTAGTAGCCGAACCACTATAAAATCTCTGTGTCTTGGTTTGGTTGTTTCTCTCCTTATCTCTTTACATTATTATTGTTGTTATTTAGTTTTCATTTAGATAGTTATTGATTGTTCATATTGTGATTTGATTGAACATATAACTCGGATCTATACATTTTGAAAGTAAACTTTTAAACCGTAAAACAAACATGTAAACTATTCAAACCCCCCTTCTAGTTTCCACAAAGTAACTTCAGACTTATATAAACGGATTTTGGAACCACTTATCTAAATCATTTAATATTTTATTAAAGTAGTTAAAGTAAATTTGGAAAATGTGTTTTGACAAAACATAGCGTAAATGTAGGTTTTGACATTTTGTCGGAAATTGATTTCTTAATAAAAAATATATGGAAATAAGGTTTAAGACCTTGGGAATCGATTATAAACGAACGGGTCATGCTAAAATTTTTATGAATATTAATGACGTATAATAGGTTGACTAGGCCTTTGGGCCTAAACCGTATTATCACAATGGGCCCCCAGGCCCAACTAAGCAAATAACGCAACTAAATTGTATGATGAGCCAGAACTAAGCTCAGTCCCGTACTGGCACGGCCCGAAAGGAGCAAGGCGGACGTAACGGACCTTCCGCTGACCAAGTTACATCCGCGGAAGGAGATCCACGTCCGCAAGACACGATTACAGTGGACCTTTGCCAGAAAAGAGGCCCACTTCGGCCCACTAATAGTTATAATCAAAATATTAGGAAAACCTAACACTTGGGCTCACCTATAAAAAAGGGTACTCTGACACCCCGCAAGGTATGATTTTCAGACCACATTTCACACACACATTCTCTTACATTCTCTGGCATACATGAATACTTACTCTCATGTCGGAGTCTAATCGTGGGGTCCGTTCCTACGATAAGATTAACGGTTTACATTCAATTATGCAGGATATCATCTCTTCACTTGGCTTAGTACAAGATCCTATTCGTTGGCCCAACCCAATAACCATCCAGATCCATCTTATTAACCCGTAACATATTTTGTACTAACAAGTTGGCGCCATCTGTGGGACCCAAATACAACTGCGTTCTACGAAAATACTCACCATGAGCAATCACGAACAATCCGCTCCTAGCCAGCCCACATCTGCCGTGCGGAATATAGTTGGGAAAGGAAAAGAGCCAACACTGCAAAAACAAGGTGGACCCGCGTCTGACGCAACCCTCCGGGAATATTACGACAAGAATTACAACCAATTGTTGTCGATCATACCTGAGAAGTTTAACAAGGAGAAAGAAAAAAATGACAAGCTGAAAGAAGTGAAACCCCGACTTAACTTCGGTGGATCCATCGGAACGTCAAGATATTCCGAGTCAAGAACGATGAGTACCAGAGAATACGAAAGGAGATATAGATCTAGGCGCTCACGCAGCCCAAGACCTAGCCCTAGTGTGTTCTCAAGACTCAAACGAGACCGATCAAGATCGCCAAAACTAAAAGAGAAAGGAGGAGGCGTGTTTAAAAGGTTAGGAAGTAGGGGAAGGAGTGTGTCCGCACGCTCTGATAGCCACGACCAACCTTCCTACTCAAGGAACACAAACGCGCTCTCAGAAAGCAAGGACAGTGGAGGCGGGCATTGGAAGTCGAGGTCAAGAAAAAAGAAGTTAAGCGAGGAAGAGGACGATCTATCCCAACCATGGGTGTGTAAGGAAACAGATCCTTTTACACCCAGTATCCGCTACTTCGATTTTCTAAAGACAAGAATGCCCAGCCATGTTAAGACATATGACGAAAGCGAGGATTCGGAAGATCGCTTGAAAATTTTTCAAACTGCCGCAAAAATAGAACGGTGGGCTATGCCAACCTGGTGCCACATGTTTAACTCTACGCTAACGGGAAACGCGAGAGTATGGTTCGATGACCTTCTGGCCGAATCGATAGACAGCTATGATGATCTGAAGAAAGCGTTCTTAGAAAACTATCTTCAACAAAAGAAATGCATCAAGGATCCTATAGAGCTTCATAACATTAAGCAACGGGATGGAGAATCTATGGAAGATTTTGTGAGAAGATACAAATTAGAAAGCAGGGATGTCAAGGGAGCACCAGAGTGCATGAGAATCTCCGGATTCGTGCATGGGATTACAAACCCTAAACTCATTAAACGTCTCCATGACAAACCAAAAATGGTGGACAAAATGACGAGAGTGACCATGTCTTTCCTCCGGGGGGAAGTGGCAGCATCGAATCATGAGGGAAAGAAGTCATTTCCACCGTGGAAACAACAAGAAGGTAACCAAAAGCAAAATTTTAGGAAAGGGAACTTCTGGAACCAGCAAAGGCCGGAAAGGAAGCAGGATCGATTTACTCTCCTCACAAAGACCCCCAAAGAAATTTTTGCTTTAGAAAAAGCAAAATTTAAAGCTCCACCACCAATGACGACTCCGGTCGAAAAGCGGAACCATGCTAAGTTTTGTGAGTTCCATGGCGAAGTAGGGCATAACACAGACGAGTGTATGTATCTGAAAAAGCAGATAGAAGAAATGCTCAAGACATGAAAACTGCCACACCTAATAAAAGAACTCAAACAGAATAGCGGGAAAGAACATCCCAAGGAAGCAAAGAAAGGAAAAACTTCTGGAAATAAAATGCACTTGGACATTTTAATGGTTTTCCAGGGCATTAGGTAAGAGTGGCTAGGGCAAAGATAAAGCAAAGCTTTTCATAACACAGAGATATCTTTAATTCCTCTGATGAGGATGATGGTAAGAAGGGAACAATGTAATTGAGCAAGAAATAGGAGGATCATTGATACATCTGCATGTATATGGATGGCGGGTCAGCTTCAAAAAATACCTATATGAACACGGTTTCAGCCCGACAACTATCTAGAAATAAAAAACAATTGATGTCGGCGGACCAATCCTCATGATTGGATTCAGTGGTGAGATATTTGGCCCGATGGGACAAATACTATTACTGGTAACAATTGGAGACGAAGAGCACTCCGCCTCAGCGTGGATGAATTTTGTGGTCGTAAGGTCACCATCCTCATACAATGGAATTATTGGAAGGCCTGGAGTAAGGAAGCTGCAAGCAGTTCTGTTAACAGCTCACGAAATGCTGAAGATCCTGGTAGAAGGAGGAATAATTACCTTAAAAAGCAGCAGGTTGGTTCCGCTGGAATGCGTGATGGTCTCCGGACTGAAGGGACCCTTTCGGCCACCAAACCAATAGTGGAAGAAAGGATCAAAGTAGCGATAAATCCATAATATTCAGAACAAACAGTAATGATTGGCTCCACTCTCATAAAGGAAGGCCGCAACAAGCTGTGCAGTCTACTCTAGCGTAACTTGGACATTTTTGCCTAGAAGCCTGCGGATATGACTAGCGTCCCAAGGCACATTATGGAGCACCGCCTAAACATGTAGGAGTGATGCTCTCTGGTTAGACAAAAGAAACGGGGACAAGCAGCCGATAGAAACCAGGCAATACAAGAAGAAGTGGGGAAACTTGTGGAAGCAGGAATCATGATGGTAGTACACTACCACGACTGGCTGTCTAACCTGATGATGGTAAAAAATCATGATGATACTTGGAGGATGTGCGTAGATTTTAAAGATCTAAACAAAGCATGCCCGAAAGATGGTTATCCGCTGCCAGATATAGACTGGAAGGTGGAATCTCTATGTGGATTCCCTTTTAAATGCTTCTTGGACGCATACAAAGGCTATCATCAAATACAAATGGCAAAAGAAGACGGGGAAAAAACAACTTTCATCACGAGCCAAGGAATATTTTGCTACACAAAGATGCCTTTTGGCCTGCGGAATGCCGGAGCCACTTACCATCGTTTGGTGGACAAAGCATTCCATAAACAGATTGGCAGAAACCTTGAAGTATATGTGGATGACCTTGTTATCAAGAGCCGCACGGAGGAAGAGATAGTCAGAGACATAGAAGAAACGTTCAAAACTCTAAGAGAAATTAACATGAAGCTGAATCCTAAAAAATGCACTTTTGGAATAGAAGAAGGAATGTTCTTAGGATACAAAGTTAGCACCAGTGGATTGAAGGTATGCCCAGACAAGGTAGATGCTGTTTTAAGTCTTTCGTCCCCAAAGTGCTTAAAAGATGTGCAAAATTTAAACGGAAAGCTCGCAAGCTTGAACAGATTCTTGGCCAAATTAGTAGAGAAATCATTACCGTTCTTTAAAACTCTGAAAAAATGCACGAAGAAGAGTGATTTCCATTGGACCACGGAAGCTGAAGAGGCGTTCAAGCAAATGAAACGGCTCATTGTTGAACTTCCCATGCTAGTCGCGCCAATGGAAAAGAAGGAACTCATCGTGTATCTAGCAGCAGCAAAAGAAACAGTGAGCGCGGACCTGATGACAGAAAAAGCAAATGCCTATCTATTTCGTTAGCAGGGCATTAAGGGGTCCGGAAGTAAATTACACATCGATGGAAAAATTGGTGCTAGCCTTGGTGCACGCTAGTAAGCGCCTAAAGAGATATTTCCAAGCACACCCAATCATAGTAATCACAGACTAATCAATACAACAGGTGTTATCAAGACCAGAAGTAGCAGGGAGACTACAAAAGTAGAGCATTGAGTTAGGAGAATACGCAATACATTACATGCCTAGAGTATCAGTTAAGGGGCAGATATTAGCAGACTTCATAGTCGAACGACCAAAGGAGGACTCTCCGGATACTCTGATGGCGGAAGAAGAGGAGCTCCCCGAACCATGGATTTTGTTTACGGACGAATCATCCTGCACAGATGGTTCCGTGGCAGGACTGATACTCATAAATCCAGAAGGGATGGAATTCACTTATGCCCTAAGATTCAGGTTTGACACTACAAACAACAAAGCGGAATATGAAGCTCTAATTGCCGAATTAAAGATAGCAGAACAAATGGGCATAAAACACCTTCAGGCAAATGTTGATTCGCGATTGGTGGCAAACCAAGTGAACGAAACCTATGTCGCAAAAGAAAATGACATGATCTGATATCAGGAAAAAGTAAAAACGCTCACCAGCAGCTTCAAAGCATTCTCTATCAAACAAGTCCCTAGAAGTGAAAAAAAGCCAATGTGTTAAGTAAAATAGCATCAACAAGTTTTGCACATTTAAGTAAACAAGTACTGGTTGAAGAGCTAAAGGAAAATTCTATAAGTGCAATGGAAGTATTGGCAGTAGTAGAAGAAGAAGGAGATACGTGGATGACTCCTATCTTCAAATACCTTACGGATGGAACACTACCAGCAGAGGTGAAAAAGCAAGAGCAGTGAGACGCAAGTCGTGGCGGTTTGCCATAATCAATGGGATCCTCTACAAAAAATCTTTCCTTGGACCATGGCTACGGTGCGTAGGGCCACTTCACGCCAATTATGTTCTGAGAGAGATACATAAAGGATCTTGCAGCATGCACGTAGGTACACGATCTGTCGTGGTAAAAGCCCTAAGGATTGGTTATTATTGGCCAACCATGCACGAGGACGCTATAATGCTAATAAGAGTATGCCAAGACTGTCTAGTTCACAAACCTATTCCAAAGAATCCACAGCGAAAGCTATCCCCAATCACATCTCCGTGGCCGTTCTACAAATGGGGAATTGACATAGCTGGACCTTTTACTAGTAACCAGATCAAAAAATTCGCGTGGGATAATATTGTCTGTAGATTTGGGCTCCCAGGAGAATTTATCTCGGATAATGGAAAGTAGTTTTAAGACAATCCATTCAAAGATTGGTGTGAGAAATTATGTATCCGCCAACATTTTGCTTCTGTTAAACATCCAAAACCAATGGCCTAGTAGAAAGAGCAAATCGTAGTCTCGAAGAAGGGATAAAAGCAAGGTTAGATGAAA
>BQNB010096045.1:0-25723 GCA_026074375.1 Tanacetum coccineum
ACTTTAGTTTAAGTTTAAAATAAGTCAAAATGAAATAAAGAGGTGTCAGGTTTAGCTTATTTTCGGGTTAGGGTTTTATGTTTTTTAAAAAAGTATACATTATGCTTTAAATGACTTGTACCTTATTTTGGAGGGAAATGATTTTTGAATTTTATGGATAGATTACTTGTACATATTCCTTAATTGTTTGTACATTTGTTTTGAATGTATACATTACATATAATTAGGGTTTAGGCATATAAGTTAACGGTTTATGTTCATTTAATAATAACGTCGTAAAAACTATGTTAAATAGATAACGTACATGTTATAGAGGATAATAGATTATTGATTTGACATGTTATGATGATTGCTTGATATAAACATAGATAGAGATAGCTTAGGTAGTTGCGTGAGCTCGTTTACTTTAGGAATGCAAACTATGTTACGTAATAGAATGGAATGAAACAAAAATTTATTCACGTGAAAAAGTAGTACTTAATACAATAAGTAGATATTATATTGATGAAAATACTAGAAAATTACGGGTTGTTATAGAAGGCTTTTAGAGTTCATAGGTTAAGTCA
This sequence comes from Tanacetum coccineum, assembly GCA_026074375.1. Classification (NCBI taxonomy): domain Eukaryota; kingdom Viridiplantae; phylum Streptophyta; class Magnoliopsida; order Asterales; family Asteraceae; genus Tanacetum; species Tanacetum coccineum. The sequence goes on from BQNB010096045.1 coordinate 567, forward strand.
AATCACGGGTTCTTAGGGGTGGATTCTGAAGGCGGAATACCGTAGGTAGTAACTCTTCTGTGTGAGCACCGAGCTTTGTTGAAAGTCGATGGAGTTAAATTGTAATACGGTTTATAGTCCACCATAAGGATTATACTAGGAATAGTGTTGTTGTCGTGGATTCGCAACTCGATGTACGAAAGGACTAAACCCCCCCTTCTCGAACCAGTATATATCGTGGTGTCTCTTCTTCTCTCTTCTTCTCTTTATCTACTTATTGTTCTCATTGCAAAGTAGATTAGTACACCACTGGGGTCCTTCGAGACTTGAAGTTTTATAAACTTTAAAGAAGTCAAGAAAACCGTATTCACCCCCCCCCCCCTCTATAGTTCTAAAAGCTTAATATTAGTGACCCATTGCATTTACAACCCTAATGACTCCGCTTTTTACTGATATATCAATGAAATCGTAAAGGTACTGAAAACTAACAAGAATGTCTTGTGTTTTATAGCTGACTTGTTTTAGAGGGTAAAATAAAACCTAGTTTTCATTAACTGGTACTTGTATGAGGTCCTAATACATATGAGTATTGGGAAGAACAGTAGAAGAGTCAATGCAATAGTTTTGGGTGATATCTAACCTTAATTTTCGAAGGAACTATTTTTAGGTTAGATTTTTTCAAAAAGGGCTAAACTGGTTTGGGATGAATTAAAAGAAACCTATGATAAAGTAGATGGATCTGTGACTTTTAATCTGCATTATAAAATTAATTATTTAAGCCAAAATGGTTCTTCTATAGCTGATTATTATTATAGGCTAAATGCTTTATGGAAATAGTTTGATGCTCTTGTTCAGTTACCTAGATGCACTTATGCTACTAAGGATTTTTAAAAACATAATTAGTTGATGAAGCTAATTCAATTTTTAATGGGGCTTGATGAATGTTATATGCAAATTAAAAGTAATATTTTATCTAGAGATGTCTTGCCTGATGTTAGGAATGCATATGCTATCATCTCTAGTAAGGAGTCTCACAAAGTTGTGTCCAGTTCTAGTTCTGACACCTCATAGAGGCCTCAGTCACCTATATTTAATTCTAATGTGGGTAATAGAAGCAATGCCTAGAGGCCCCAAACCTACGGTAACATTGCTAGGCCTTCTAACGTGACTAGACCTTCTACTTCTGGGAATAGGAGACCTACTGGTGGTCCTCATCTTGTTTGTGAAAAATGTAGATTTAATGGATACACTATTGGCAGATGTTTCAAAATTATTAGATTTCCTCGTGACTTTGGAAAGAAAAATGATTCAAATAATAATGCTCAAAATGGTTATAATTTTAAGAAGAGATTTGTCAACAATAACTCTGTTGGTTCTAACTCCTCTTCTTCTTCTTCTTCTTTCTCTGATGAACAAATTTCAAAACTAATTTCTTTGATTAAGGAAAACTCTGGTAATACTGTTGAAAAAGATGTACATGCCAATATGGCAGGTATTGTTTTCAACAATAGTAAGGGTTTTAATAAAATTATAAAAAATTCTTTTGTAACAATAGTCAGCTTCATGCTGCACTTGTTGCAGCTAGACTGATTGTTGATTATGGTGCTAACCAGCATCGTACATACAGTGACAAGTTTTTAGTTAATGTTATTGATATTTCCAAATTTGGAATAAAAGTTTCACATACCAATGAGACTGAAGCTCTTATTACTAATGTTGGGAATATGGTATTAACCAAAGACATAACTCTGTATGATGTGCTTGTTGTTCAAGAATAATATGTGAGTCTTATGTTTGTTCACAAAATTGCTAGAGACAACAAGTTGATTGTTGCTTTTGATGAATCACATTGCTATGTTTTACCTTAGGGTTTGAGGGAAATGAATTGTCTGGGGATTAGTAAACAAAAAGATGGTTTGTACTATTTTGATGAAACTCAAGGTAATAATTTATTTTTTGAGAAAACTAGACCTTTTTGCAATTTAACTAAGGACATTTGGCATTGCAGACTTGGTCATCCTTCTGACCAAGTGATGAATGCTTTAAAAAATGATATTGTTTTTGAGAAAATAAATGGAGAAAATGTTTGTGAAATTTGTCAAAAAGCCAAACAAACTAGAGAACCTTTTCCTTTAAGCGACCATATATCAACTAATTTGGGTGAATTAGTTCATCTTGATCTTTGGGGGCCATATAAATTGGCCAGCAGAGAAGGGTTCATATATTTTTTAACTGTTGTTGATGACTTTTCTAGAGCTGTGTGGATTTATATGCTAAAAAGTATGGATGAGGTGTTTGATTGTATCTGTGTTTGTTATAACTTAATTAAAAACCAGTTTAATAGAACTATTAAGACCTTTAGAAGTAATAATGGAACAGAATTTGTCAATCAAAAAATTGTTAAGTTTTGTGAAGAAAAAGGAATCATACATCAAACATCTTGTGCTTATACCCCACATCAAAATGGGATTGTAGAAAGGAAACATAGGCATCTGTTAAATGTTGCTAGATCCTTTATGTTTCAGAGGGGATTGCCTCTAAATTTGTGGTCTGAATGTGTTCTAACTACTACTTATTTGATTAACAGATTGCCTACCTCAGTGCTGAATGTGAAAAGTCCTTATCAACTTATTTTTTTAAAACCTTCTTTAAATCACCTAAGGTCTTTTGGTGTCTCTGTTTTGCTACTATTCTTACCAGCAATGATAAGTTTAGTAGCACGTCAGAGAAGTGTGTTCTTGTTGGCTATTCTAGTTTTAAAAAAGGGTACAAGTTATTTAGTCTTTATAGGAAGCAATTTATTTTCTCAAGAGATGTAAAAAAATTTGAAAATATGTTTCCTTTTAAGACTAATAATAATTCTGCACCTAATAGTGATGTTAATTAGGGTCTCAATCATGTTAAATTATTTAATGAAATTCATATTAGTGATCCTGGTGTACCCTATGATGATAGGAATGATAATGCTAGTTCCCAATGTGATGGTAGCAACCATCCTCATCATAGCAGTCCAACTATGGACCATAATGAAGATGGGTTGGGGCATCTTCATGGTTCCAATGGGTCTGCTAGTGAGGATGAGGTGGCTACAACCTTTGAAGAATATGTAACACCCTTATTTTTATATATAGCAGCGGAAGCTAATCTGGGGTATTACTTCAAGGTACAATAGTCATAATCATAGAAACGAATCAAAAAGAGACGTTTTTGAAAATCAAGTTATCATTCATTTATTCATCAGAGTTTTTACAAACGTAAGGTTCCAAAATCTAAAACATAAAGTTTGAATGATAACAATTTTTCCATCTTTAATTCCACACCACTCCATGCCATAAGTTGCTCAATTACCTGAGATAAAATGCTTAAAAAGTCAACACAAAGGTTGAGTGAAATTCATAGGTTTAAGTTAAATAGTTTGAATGCAAATTCGATATTGGGTTACGTTGTTATACACCCGTTATTTGTAAAACAATTATTATTGCCATTAGCTCATGAATCTGAAACCTTGTGATATATAATAATCACACGTTATAGCCCCAACGGGTGCCTTTGCCAAAACACCCACAGTTATATTCTAATGATGTGCAATTGGTTACCAATATCACTGGGTACACCAACGGGGAGTCCAACCCAAATAGATATATTCACAACATTCGCGCTCACTTCGTATAGTAATTAACGGTTCATGATATTGGGGACTTAAAGGCAAAATAGTTACTTAGGCAATAATAAATCAGGACAACATATAGAAAATAATTGCATTTATGGTTTATAACATGTATCCCCCTAGCGGGTTTATAAAATATTTAAAAGATTGAAATGCAAGGCTATGAACTAACCTTAACAGTATAGGTAAATATGATTGATAATAAAGGTATAGGGAATGAAAGTAACTGCTTCGTCACACGCAACCTGGGGTAATATGTCAAGTCTTAGTTTGATTATTTATGTTTCAAAACTTTATAAAGTATAACATATATCTTTGATTCATTAATTTATGGAGTATTGTATCACCGTTCGGGCTATCATAATCCAGAGGCCACACAGTATTGTTTAAGGAGCCAGGGCACTTTAAATCGTAAACCCAACAAACTCGTCAAAATAAATACCCAAATGGAACCCCTCACATAAAATTCCCTAGTATTTTGATACGATATGATTATAATGTTTTATAATTCTTAAACATTTATTTTTATAATTAATATAAAAATATAATATTTTAATAGTTTGCAAAGGTGGCAAAATATACCCTTTGGATTATAAACTTTTACAAGTTTAGTCCTTTATAAAAAAAAGTATTTACATATTAAACCTTTAACTTTGAAACTTATCAAAATAGGTCCTTATATTTATAACTTTGATAAAATGAAATTTTCAGCCCCTTTAGTTATAACATTTAGAATGTTACGATTTATACCTCTTTGCATGAAAAATGTATCATTTTTAGTCCAAAATCCATAATAATGATATTTTTCAATATGAAAAGTAATTTGCAGGTTATAGCTCATTAATATAAGCTAAAATATGAAGGTTTAACGTAACGAAAGTTCCAAATAATGATTTGTTAAGCTAGAAATCAAAACGGGTCAAATTAGGGTTTTAAAATGAAAACGCGCGGGTTTTGAGCTTCATGCTTTTAAGACATAATGAAATACTTATAATATTGTTATATAAGCTTATTAGAATAGATTATAATGACATTTTACATGTTTAGCTTATAGATTAAATGAAAACATGAAATTAGGGTTTCATAGGTTTTTGAGTTCAAAGCTTTTAACAATGGTTTAAGCATGATTATATGAACATTATAAGAGTAGTGAAATAGAATTTGAGCTTATGGAACTTGGTTTTGAGCTTATAGCTTGGAAATGGATCGAAATGGGGACTCTTAGCTTCGTACGCCTAGAATAACAACTCTGGGCTTCTTTTCTTAGTTTCTTTGCTTGACTTCTGCTCTTGGGACCTCTTATAACTTTCTTGATCAGACCTTGGACTCCATTGATGATTAAAAAGAAATATTGAAGGTGTGAGTTGAATGAATGGGGTTTACCCCCTTTATATAGGGTTCGAACTCCTTAGGGCCCAAGGTAACTTAGTGACCAAGTTTAGGACAAGTATTGAGTGACTAAGGGAGGCTAGGGGTGACTTGGAGAGTCTATGGGATAAGTAACATGTAACACCCCCATTTTTACCATATAGCAGCGGAAGCTAATCTGGGGTATTACTTCATGGATACAACAATCATAATCATAGAAAACAACTTTAAAAGAGAAGTTGTTGAAAAATTTAGTTATCATTCATTATAATCAGAGTTTTTACAAAATGCAGGTCCCAAAATCTAAAACATTATGTTTGAATGATAACAGTTCAGCCACCTTCGAGTCCATGCCACTCCGTACCGCAACTTGCTCAATTACCTGAGATAAACATGCTAAAAAGGGTCAACACAAAGGTTGAGTGAAATTCATAGGTTTGAAATGTATTTGTTGAATACAAGTTATAGTGTAATAATTGTACAAACACAATTATTATGAAAATGGTATGGTTATGTTCTTGGGTCATGTTATTATATACCCGAATCATAGTTACAATGTATTATCCCGTTGTTGCCTTTGTTTGGTCTGATTGGTCTTGTCTGGTATCAACACATTATTATACAAAGTCAATTTAACGACTCGAAGAGCTCATATTATCAACATATTAATATCCAAAGTCAATTCAACGACTAGAAGTCAAATTTAACGACTAGAAGAATTTATAATACTAACACATTAACATCCATAGTCAATTTAACGACTAGTAGAATTTATAATATTAACATATTAATATCCAAAGTCAATTTAACGACTCGAAGTCAAATTTAACGACTTGAAGTCAGATTTAACGACTTGTAGGATCTATGATACTAACAGATTAACATCCAAAGTCAATTTAACGACTCGAAGTCAAATTTAACGACTTGAAGTCCAATTTAATGACTTGTAGGATTTATAACTTAGGCATTGATTGTAATGATGTATCAGATTAGCATATAGTCTGGTAAAACACTTGTATTCGTTATTTATAGCATGTATTCCCCTTACGGGTTTATGAAAGCATTTAAGAGATTAAAAGTGAGGTTATGAACTCAATAAGTCCTTGAAAAGTAATCACATCGTTCTAAGATAAATGAATATGTAAAAGTGTTTGCAATAAGCATGTATCCCCCTCGCGGGTTTATAAAATATGTAAAATGAGTAAAGGCGAGGTTATGAACTTCACCTGATAGGTAGATGTAATATATATTCCAAAATAAAAGCTGACGACCTTATCACAATCTTAACCGGGAAATGTTGATATAATAAAATGATAATAGACAGCCACGTCACACAACCTGAGTAGAATATGTCAAGTCTTAGGAAGATTGTACTTTAGAACTTTGGTTTAAGAGTTATGAGTTTGATTGAAGAGTTTGGAATTATTGCATCACCGTTCGGGCCATCATAATTCAGAAGTCATTCAGTAAACGTTTGAGGAGCTAGGGCACTTTAAATCATAAACCCAACAACTCAGTCAGAACGTAATACCAAGATGAAACTCCTTAATATGAAGCTCCCTAGTATTGTGATACGATATAATCGGTTTTAAGCGTTTTAATCAATATCTGGAAATGTTAAGCACGAGAAGCGTTAATTAAAGTTATGTCTGGTAAGGTTTTAAACATGATTTTATACTTTTTCAAAATGTTACATTTTAGACCCTAGGGTTTGGAAAATTGCAAGTAGACCCCTAGGGTTTGCATTTTTATGACTTTGGTCCTTCAACTTTTATTGATATACCAAGTAAACCTTGGAGTTTGAAAAGTGACATAATAGACCCCTATAGTTATAACTTTGATAAAATGACACTTTTAGTCCTTTTAGTTATAAGTTTCTGAAATTTACGATATATACCCCTTGCATGGATTATAATTACAAAACATGTCCAAATTGCCATGCAAGCTTATTTTAACATTTCATTAGACATTTATAAGTTATAATAAACTAAAATATGAAGATTTAACGCAACACAAGTTTAAAATAACGATTCGTTAAGCTAGGAAGCAAAACGGGTCGAATTAGGGTTTCAAAACGTAAACGCGTGGGTTTTAAGTTCAAATTCCTTCATTAATCAATAAAGTAGTTATTTTAACATTAGTTAAGCATGATAGGATAGATTATAACAATATTTAACCATTATAACATTTAGTTTTAAGAAAAACGCGAAATTAGGGTTTCGGGTGTACGGTTTTGGATCAAAACAGAAAATGAGCATGAATTGAGTTATGAAACTTTAACAAGAGTATATTTAGGATCATATGAACATTATAAGGGTGTAGTAGCAGAAGTAGAACATTCAAAACCTAGGTTTGAGCTTCAAGGAGCAAAAATGGTGGAAACGGGTCAGAATCAAGACTTTCGGTTTCGTACGGCTAGAGTAATGACTCCCAGGCTTTGTTTTCTTCAAGGATTTGCTTCTTGAATGTCTTTTATGATCCTAGGATCATATGGGAGCAAATAATTGCTGCCTTATGGGTTTGAGAGAGGAGATGGGTGATGCGAATTGGAATGAACATACAAGGACCCTAATTATACTATTTTGAGATCAAAGAGCTTAAGAAACTTATAAGATCTGGTCTTGACATATGTAGGGGCTAGTATATGATGTGTAGAAGCTAGTAGATGTGGTGTATAAGCTAGAAAACTAGCTTTGATGTGTTGTTTATCTCCTTGCATGCCACGGCTAGAAACTAGAAGAAACAAGAAGATACAAGTGACCATGTGCTCATTTTATACATAAAGAATGAAGGGAGGTGCTTGTAAGCTACTTAGTAATGAAGTAGCTTAGTCATGGAGGTGCTTGATTGCAAATAAAGTCTTTTAAATGGGTCATTTTGCAAGAAAAGGGTTCACGGGTTCATGTAGGGCTCATAAGGGCTCAGATTGAGTTTTCGAGCTTGTAATTCATATTCATTTGATTAAGAATGAAGGTTTTTGTTTTTTAAACTTCTGCGTTCACACAGCGTGACAATCGAATTAAGGATTATAATCAAAATTGGATAGGTGGTTTGGTTAAAATGGTTGAAAATGAGAAAACGGGTCAAAATCAATTAGGGCACAATAGGTTACTGGATTGTTTCTTGTATAATTGAATAGAATGATGAAAAGACTAATGGAAATATGATTAAGTATGTATGTAATATTATGTTATTATAACTTAATTTAAGTATTCGGTTTATAGTGTTATATTGAATAAAAATGAAGATAACGATCATGTTGAGAAACTATCTCGTTTTGGGTTTAGGTTTTTTGAATTAGGGTTTTGAGTGTAAAAAGATGTATGAAAGTTTATGAATAGAATAATTAGGGTTTACACATTGTATATTGAGTGTAGTATCTTGCACACAAGTTATGTGACAGAAACTAGAATGAAAAACGGAGGTAAAACAGCTATTTTGGATGTCATGCTTAATGACTTGCACATTATGCTTTGAAAACTTGTACTTGACTTGGAGGGAGTTTATATTTCAAATGAAATGCTATATTACTTGTATATATGCTTTGGTAACTTGTACATTCACTTTATAGATATTATCCTTTACAAATTAGGGTTTTAGAGACATATGATAATGGTTTAAAGCCCGTTTAGATATAACGTTGCGAATAGTACATTATAGGAATAATGTACCTTGTAAAAAGAATATGATGATATTGACTTGACATGTTATGATGTTTGCTTGACATATATGAAGACAGGATTGCCATAGATAGGTTGTGTGAGCTCGTCTACTTTAGTTATGACATACTGAGATATATAAGTAATGTAATAAAGCGAAAAATTTCCCCGTATAATTGTGATAATAGTAAAATAGGTTTTGCATTTGATGGAAATTCTTGGGTTGTTATAGTCTCCACCCCTTACAGAAATCTCGTCCCGAGATTTAATTGAAAGTTATAGTGATATTGTTTAGAGATAGGTACTGGGTATGAATTTAGATTAATCAAGGTTACAAGTTCACGTGTGTGATGCATTTATAATTATGTTGTACACCATAATTATAATTACCTCCTTTCACACGTCTACTTATTTCCAAGACCACACCTTTTGATGATAGAAAATAGAATTTCTCCAGATCCTGATAGAATATAGGTGATGAAATACTTTGATTTACGAAACCTGTGGGTTATGGTCTATTTCTGCTATGCCACTCTAATCGTAAAGAATTGTTATTCGTTAACCTTTAAAAGTCAACATCAAATAAGAATGCTATCACAAGTCTTTGTCAAAATTTTCATACCTAATGGTATTGAAATCATTTGACATTGCATAGATTCTTGTGTGTTTCCTTGTTATTACGTTGCAGAATATAACAGAGAATTTTAGTATACGAAGATCATGGAATGAGTGATGTTAAGGAATGATTATGAATTTGTAAGAGTGTTGCTAATCATGTGAGATATAGATTTTTGGAATGAATGGATGATGAAGGTAATAATGATAATGATTAAGGAATTGTTTGTACAAACGGATTGAAAGAAACTTGTTTGTACGTATGTTATATACTTAAGCCTACTTATTTATAATTAGTCACTTACAAAAAGAAGCGTCCAACTCCTTGTAACTGAGAATTTATAAATTCATAGTTCAGGGATTTATAATTTCCTTATTCAAATGAAGAAGCATTCTAATTCATTTCAATAAGATGATCATAAATCGTCTTACCTAAGCATAAAAACATGATATGGTAATAAATGATTACATAATATTGAGATGTTGATTGTACTGATGCCCATATAATTGAGGATGAAAATTTATGTTGCAAAGGTATGAGGAGAGTATTCATAGTTGAATATAATAGAATTAATGGAATTTGACAAATGATGACAGATTTTGATATCATTAGATAACAAGATGTAATGGAATCATCACTTTATTATTTCATGGATAACTTTACATATGAAACTCCAAAAGAGCTGATACTTATGTTACGTATATAGTAGGATTCTAGAATAATAAACAATAAGGATTGAAGCTTGATGATCGAGGTTTTTAGATTGAAGAAGATTTTGATGAACTTGAATATCCTCAAGAGTTGTTTTCAGCGGTTGATCTTTTATTTTTGCAGTACTTGGTCCGGCTTCTGTCTTAGTTGTTTGATTCTCGATCCATAATCTCCACTGATTCTTCCATATAGTTAAGTTTATATCACGCAAATTTCTTTCTTTGGAATGATGAGGGATTCGTCACATAGCTTTTTTAGAAACGTTGAGAAGGACCCGTTGTCTGTTTTGTTGAGCACAGACTTTTTGTTAATGCCCTTTTTTCTCACAGGCATGACAAGTTACAGACACTGATAGCAGGTTGCTTCCCGTGGCTGGTCCTTTGCTTCTGCAGTTCCTGGTCAGATAACCCACCTTGTTGTAATTTCGACACTTGACAGTGCAAACTCCTGTGTGATTGCCGGGGGCTCTTCTGTACACCAAAGGGTGTGTTTCCATGGTACTTTTTGGCAGGATAAGTCCTAATAGTTTCTTGTTCTTCTATTGCTTGCTATGGTGGTTAATTCATGTTATGGTTGTTTTTTGTGTGGTTATTGATTTAGTTATTTTTGTTAATGTGATTGTTGGAGTGATTATAGTTGTTGTTGGTGGTGGTGTTTCCTCTATCTTCAGGTCTTTCTTTTGTGATCGTTGATACCTTTCCTTGCTACTGAGAGTTCCATTTTGTCCTTGGTGTTTTTGTTAGTATTGTCCTGTATTTGCTAGTTAGCAGCTTGGCTTTCAAAGCAATTGCAAAACACTTCAGCCACTAGTTCGCCGTGAGGATGGTCATCTAAAGTTATGGTGGTGTTATCGGATGTTGGACGTCCTTTTGGGAGGCATTAGAGAAATGCTTTATTTTTTGGTTTTTTAAGCACTTAGAAGTTATGGTATGGATTTTGAAGATGGAGATAAATGGATACAAATGATGGAGATGATAATGGAAGAGATGAGAGATAAGTAGGAAATAATAAGTATGTGAAACGTGATTTCTCCATTTATAATAACTTGCCTTTTCATTACTAGTCAGATTTGACAAGCGTTTTTATTTATACCACACATCTCGTGGCTTTGGATAGATTTATAAGATGTTTAAGAGTTGATGCTTTCGCGATGCTTGGTAGATGACATCCTAAGATCTTCCTGATTTGTTTGGTGACCGAGCTTGGATTTTTCAAATGATCTTGTTCAGAATCGGATATTCTGTAGTAAATCTGTTGTTTTTGTAGTGAGGCAATCAATCTTATCCTTTTGCCTCTTGACCGCTTCTTTTTGAAGTTTGATAATTGAGTACGGATTTTCTTGAGTTCAGTCTTTAGTCGTTTACGATTATACGTCTTCTTCCATTTTCGCTCGAATGCGGTAAAAAGAGGTTTTTCTAAATATCAAGGATATCTTTGATTTGTTTTCTTCGTGATGGTTTTAGATGCATCTTAACTGACATTTCCTATTCAAATATCTGAGGTGGGGTAGGAGATCTAAACTGAGGAAGATGGTGATATCAATCACCGGTTTGGATTCGGATGTATTGATAACGGAATTGAGGAAGAAGATGGAGAATGGAATTCGCCTTCTTAGAGGTGGTGTAATTGTTCTTCAGGAACAAAGAATATCAGGGTCAAATAGTAGTGATGGTGGCTAAATACTGGATGATGGACGTGTGAAAATAATTGATGGCGTAAATAGGATCTGGTGATGAAATAGGTATATCTTTAGCATAAAATGCTTGTACGTCCTTCAAACAAGGATTATTGTAGAAAGATGAGAATACTGGTGGGATTATATTATCTTTAGAGTTTTCCGAAAAGTTAAAAGAAATGCTTCCTGCTAAAGCTGGGAAATAATTCAGAATGTTCGTAGAGGAAAAAGTATCCTCAATATCGGAAGTAGAGCGGTTGGGAGAAGACATCGTTCTGTTAACAACCCCGTCGTAAATAACATAAGTTATTTATGTAATAGTATAATAGATATGTATATTTACATACTTGTGATCGTATGTAGTGGCTACGGAGGGACTTTGATGGCTGAAAAAGAAATGGCGTTTATAGAGTATGGTTTTGACCTTGTTCTCTTCACGCAACTCCATGGCGCTGTACCGCTAATCTGTACACCCCAGTTTATAATATAGCAGCGAAAGCTAATATGGGTTAATTAACTTCATGGATACAAACACATCAGTAATCATAGAAAACAACTTTAAAGAGGACTTGTTGGAATATTTTAGTTATCATTCATTATAATCTAGAGTTTTTACAAATATGCAGGTCCCAAAATCTTCAAAAATTATGTTTTGGATGATAACAGTTCAACCATCTTCGAGTCCATGCCGCTCCGGCTATTACGCCAAACTTTGCTCAATTACCTGGCGTATAATCATGCTAAAAAGGGTGTCACACAGAAGGTTGATGAATTTATAGTCTGTTTGAAATGTTATATTGAAAGTCAGGTTATTATAGGTGTAAACTATTGGCATTTAATGGATTAATTATCATGGTGGAAGGTACTTTAATATCATGGAGGAACAGTATTATCATGGGATAAAGTGAATATTATATAATGGTTGAATGCGACAAGTCACTATAATGGTAATAATTGCAAAGAATACAATTATCATGGAAAATCAGATGGAGCTTCACATGTGTTTATTTCACTAAGCTCATGACATCAATACATTGGAAGGGGAGAAATCACCGTAGTGATATTGGTTAGGGACAGATGTTCCCGTGGAAATGATAATGCCAAGGTTACTTATTAGGACAAATATAGTGCGTGTGTTAGCTACCCAGGCACGTGTTATACAAACTGGGAGCCATCACCCCCCAATAGATCTATTCAAAGTATTCGGTTCATCGCAATTGCAAAGTAATTAATGAGATTCATGTATTGGAATGTGTAATGACTATGGAAGTACTTAGGCGCATATTATATCTGGATAGCAGACAGTTGGGAAAAACAATTGCATTTGGTTTTTTTATTGCGGTGTATTACAGGTTATAGAAAGTTTTGATATGTGGGTTAGAAATCATAAGTCTTGGAAAAAGTAATCACATTGTTATAAGATAAATGAGTTTATGTAAAAGAGTTTGAAAGAAGAATGTATCCCCTCGCGGGTTTATAAAACAGTGTGTACAATAATTAAAGGCTGAGGTATGAATCTTCACCTGGTAAGTAGATGTAATGAATATCTAAAATGAAAGCTGAGATGTATCAATCAATCTTAGACCGGGAATGTTTGATATAGTAAAATGATAGTAATTAGTTGCCACGTCCCACACAAAGCCTGATGTAGATATGTCAAGTCTTAGAAGATTGTACTTTAGAACTTGGGTTTAAGAGTTTATGAGTTTGATTGAAATAGGTTTGGAATTTTGTATCACTGTGTGTGTGGCATCATAATTCAGAAGTCATCAGTAAACGTATTGAGTGAGCTAGGGCACTTTAAATCGTAAACCCAACAACTCAGTCAGAACGTAATACCAAGATGAAACTCCTTAATATGAAGCTCCCTAGTATTGTGATACGATATAATCGGTTTTAAGCGTTTTAATCAATATCTGGAAATGTTAAGCACGAGAAGCGTTAATTAAAGTTATGTCAAATAATGTTTTGAGCATGATTTTATACTTTTTCAAAATGTTACATTTTAGACCCTAGGGTTTGGAAAATTGCAAGTAGACCCTTGGGGTTTGCATTTTTACGACTTTGGTCCTTCAACTTTGAAAGATATACCAAGTAAACCTTGGACTTTTAAAAGTGACATAATAGACCCCTATAGTTATAACTTTGATAAAATGACATATTCAGCCCCTTTAGTTATAAGTTTCAGCTTTGAAAGTTCTCGTTATTTATAGCCCCTTGCATGGATTATAATTACAAAAATGTCAATTTTGCCCGTTGCAAGCTTATTTTACATTTCATTAGACATTTATAAGTTATTAATTAGACTAAAAGATGAGTGTTGTAACGGTAACGGCAAGTTTAATTTAACGATTTTCGTTAAGTTAGAAATAAAAGGGTCAAATTTGGGTTCAAAACTGTAAACGCGTGGGTTTTAAGTGAAATTCCTCATTGTGAAGAATAAGTGGGTTTTTTTAACATTGTTAAGCATGCTAGGATAGATTATACACTATTTACTCATTATGTATAACAGTTTGTTTTAAGAAAAACGCAAAATTAGGGTTTCGGGTGTATGATTTTGGTCAGAAAATGGAACAATGAGCTTGAATCTGAGTTATGAAACTTTTTAAAAAGTGTTATTTTTTAGGATCATATGAACCTCATTATAAGGGTGTATTGTCTAGTAGCGAAGTAGAACATTCAATCACCTGGGTTTGAGCTTCAAGATCTAAAATAGAATGGTGGAAAACGGGTCGTTTCGGGTAGTATTTCCCACTCGTAACGCCTTGTATCTTTACTCAGGGCTCAAATTCTTCAGGCTTTGCTACTTGAACGTTCTTGTAATGATCCTAAGATTCATAATCGGGGAGCAAAGGATTGTGGCATTATGGGTTGAGTGGAGGAGACTGGGTGGTGCGAGTTCTAAGTGATACCAAGGCTCTATTTATAGTGTAAAGGAATTTGGTGACCAAGTTGAAGGGTGAGGTGTCATGATCTGAATCTAGCTTGTTGAGGTCTAGGAGGTGATTATGGAGGGTCAGATTATCGGGTAAGTAGGAATAAGGTATGGTGGAGGATGATTGGGTGTTGTGGTGTCGCGGCTGAGTGGAGTAAGAAAAGGGAGGGAAGTGCTTCATTGAAGCGCAAGGAAAGGTTATAGCAGCCTGCATAAGCTATTAGGAGGGGTTAAGGGTGCTTGTCATAGAGGTGCTTTGTTGCAAGAAATAGTTTAAAATGGGTCTTTTTGCAAAAATGGCAGCCGCGGGTTCATATGAGCTTATTAGGGCTCGAATTGCTTTTCTAAGCTTGGATTTCATGGGCATTGATCCAAGAATGATTAAAACATGTTCCAAGTTGATGAAGTAATAATTAACAAAAGTTAGCAAGTGGTTGGGTTAAAACAGGTTAAAAATGGGTAAGATATGCCGCGGGTCATTATAGGACTCATTAGGGTTTCTTTGAGTTTTCTTGGTTTATAATTCGTGTGTAATGGATCAATAATGATAGAATACTGACCCTAGGCATTGTATAAAGGATTACTAATGAAAATTGATTGGTGGTTTAAGTTAAAATGGGTCAAAATAGAAAGAATAAGCCGTGGGTTGGATTAGGGCTTGTATTAGATTTGTTAGGTTTTTCTAGGCTTCAATCTTTTTATATATTTGCTAAGATAAAGATAGATAATAGATATTGTATTCCTCCATTTTTTTTGTTTACAATAGCTCTTGGTTGATTGTTCGGGATTAAAATGGTTAGAAAAAGAGGGTAACGGCGTCAAATTGAACCAATTGTACATTTAGGGTTTCTGGATTCGTTTTACTGTATACAATGAAATAATATGATGAAGTAATGATGAAAATAAGTGATTTGACTAGGATTGATATAATGTTGTAATTTATGTTATTATAACTTATTTAAGTATTGGTTTAGGTTTATAATGGATTAAAACCAAGAAACGGGTCATTGTGTAGTATTTAGCTCGGGTTAGGGTTTCTGACTTTTGAATTAGGGTTTTGAGTGTAAATATGTGTATGAAAGTTTATGAATAGAATAATTAGGGTTTACACATTGTATATTGAGTGTAGTAGCTTGTACACAAGTGATGGTGAAGAAACTAGAATGAAAACGGAGGTAAAATGGCTATTTTAGATATTGTGCATCAATGACTTATACATTGAGCTTTTAGAGACTTGTACTTTGACTTGAAGAGATTTTATATTTCAAATGAGATGTTATATTGCTTGTACATATGATTTAGTGGCTTGTGCATTCACTTTAGATATTAGTCATTCATGGAATTAGGGTTTAGAGGCATACGATAACGGTTTAAAGCCCGTTTTGATATAACGTTGCGAATGGTACATGGTACATTATAGGAATATATGTACTTTGTAATAAAGGATATGATGAAAATTGACTTGACATATTGTGATGTTTGCTGACATATAAAAGACAGATTTGTCATAGATTAAGGTGCTGTGATGCTTCTCTACTTTAAGTTATGCAAAGTACATGACAATACTAAGATATTGACAATGCACGTAATGTAATAAAGCGAAAAATTTCCCTATATATGTGATAATAAAAAAAAAGGTTGATTGTAACAAATTCTTGGGTTTGGTATACAATCCATTAAAGACAACGAAGTATGGGATCTTGGATTGAACATCCACCTAATGAAAACCGTGGTATCAAGTGCTCTTAAGAAAAAGTGGAGAAATCAGACATGGAGGGAGCTGTACACACAATAAAGCTCGTCCTGTGGCGAAGGCTAACTCAAACCCCAGGGATTGGAATATGAGAAAACCTTCTCACCTTGTTGCCAGACAATAGAAGCTATTAGGAATCTTATAGCCATAGCCGACGAACTATGAATATGAATTTGGCAAATGGATGTCAAACTGCTTCCGCAATGGATATCTCAAATGCAAGATGTTTAAACATTGAGCAACCTGAAGGTTTTGTCAATCAAAATATCCAAACTGAGTATGCAAGCTGAAACGTTCCATTTTTTGGGCTTAAGCAACATCAAGGCAATGGAAATAAGCATTTTGATGATGAAATAAAGATATTTGGTTTAAGTCAAATGCTGATGACCATGTGGTATATCCAAAGCTAGTGACATAAATGTCACCTTTCCTAATCTTGTATTTCGACGACACTATAAGCGATCATGGGAAACAGTATCCAATGGTAACAAGATGTTAAATCCTACCTTGAAGTTTTTGCTAAAAAGATTTAGGTGACGCTGCTTATATTCTTGGAATCAAGATCTACAAAAATAGATCATGACGTTGATTGGCTTATGTCAAAGTGCAATATATCTAAAAAAAATCTTAAAGCGTTTTCACATGGAAATTCCAAACGTGGGAATATCCCATCGAGCAGAATAAGCTTAGATTGAGTTAAATCACAAGTGCCTCTACACGCTGACATTGAAGCGCATGCAAAGTGTTCCATAAGCCTTGCTCGTGGGTTTCTATTATGTATCTGTGGATGTAACTCACCCTGATGTTGCGTTCGCTCAGAACATAACAAGCCGATTTCAACAGAAATCATGATCTTCACTGGACTACTTGAAGAACAGTCAAAGAGTAACTCATGAATACTAAGGACATGTTTCTATAGTTTACAAGGTGCTCTTAAAACTAGAGCTCAGGTTTACTTGCTACACCTGATGCTAGATATCTGACGGATCTGATGGACCTCAAGTCTAGACTGGATAATGTGTTCGTTTGACATGGAGGTGCTGTAGACTGGAAGAGATGCCACGCAAAGCATTTTTCGCTACTCATCTGCAGAAGCTGAGTAATTGCGGCCATTTGATGCTTCTAAGGAAGCGTATGGGTTAGGAAATTTTATTTTGGCTCAGAGTTGTCCCACAATTGAGAAAACCCATTAATATTGTATTATGATAATACTGAGCAATCGCAATACTAACGAGCTGGAACACTAAAGGTGCTAGACATTTCCGTGCCTCAAAGTTCACAACCTTCGCGAAGTTATTGCAATTTGGTGACATAAAGTTAGGAAAAGTTCACACGATGACAAACTTAGCTGGAACCTTACTAAAGCAATGTGCTTTTCCAAAGCAAATAGAACTTACTAGGAAATAGGAATGCTTCCAGCTAGTAGTTTCATGTAAATCGTTTTATTAGATCATTTGATAATTGGATTGTAAAGAAAAATTTTATTTTCTGATGAATAAAGATACGAGGTATTTATTAACATCATATAACCAATTGTTGACCTATATTTGCATATTTAATCCTTGGATGATTTAACATCTCTAAATACAGTTCATTGTCAGTTAACAATATGGGGTATTGTTACATAAGGCCAAATGTGAGTGTTTGGTTTATATCTTTGCGAATATATGGAAGGTTCCCACCAAACTCATATGTTACTCACAAGGGATGCGTATTGGACACCCCAACCTTCAAATGTTTACTTTATGGATCCATTGTCATAAGTAAAATTTGAAAATGGTTAGTTAAGTCATCCTTAGACTTGAGAATACAAACATTTCTGGTATGTGTGATATCACTTCTTTAATTCATATGTCAAACGCTGTCTGAAAATGGTAGTTATAAAAGACAATTCTTGGAAGTGATGCGAAAGCATCACCCGTCCCCCACCCCCAACCCCGCATTCACAACACTTGTATTCAACAAAGAATTTGTTCTCCACTTGATATGTGCAGAATAATACCTTGACGCCTCTCTCGGAATTACTCAGATAATTGTTTGTCCGAACCCAAAAGGGAAATGCAAGATGATTCTTCGATTACAATTGGTATATCACGAATAAATTCTATAACTGATAATCTAAATGGTTAAAACTATATGAAATAAGTTTTAGGATCCATATCCATGGTTTTACGGTAGATATGAACAAAGGATGATCACTAGCAAGACAAAATAACCATGCTACGAGAACGTTATGAAACTTGATCTCAGACACTTTTGGTTCTTTAAAAACGAATGTGGTGTTTGCTAGACTTTTCCGTCGTAGTGTATGAAGCTGTCGCAACTCTCAACTCCAAGTGGGAGCTATTGGATATGTTAGTTACGACAGATCGGTCAAACTAGAGTGTGTGAGCCTATTGGGAGGCACATACGAAAGAAACTATTTACGAGCACATTTAATACTTCGCGATACGTTTCGATGTAAACCATTTGGACACTATACGACTAAGACAAACTCTATGGTTGTCATTGTGTCCTAGCCGGTCACATGGGAAGGTTCTAGAGGGAGTCCAAGTTCAATGTAATTTTGGGATAAAAGATGATCAAGTTATGATAAGGAATGAAGGATTTTGTTGATGAGATTTTAAACACTAGTTTTAGCTCTATCAAAGGTAGGCGTTTGTAGGGCTTTATAAAGCCTCACCCCCTCTCCCTCTTTGACATGACATAACACATATATATAAACTCCCAAATCAGTTGCAAGTTCAATAGATAATCATCTCTCTCACAGCCGAAAGTTATTAACACCTAAATTAGGGTTCTAGTCATTTTCGGTTTCCCTTTTTCTTGGCTGTCTAATTTGGTAGACTTCAATAGAAGTTTAGGAGTTGTGATTTGATCCCAAGACAGTAAGAGGGTTCCATAATTTGGTTTAACAGGTTCTCAAGGAGTGACAATCAATAGTTCGATAGGGGTTTCTTTTGAGTATTTCGTTTGGTAATAGCCCTAATTCGGTTACAACCGAAATAGGTTAAACCCTAATACCTCTTTACTGAATTTCGGTTGATAATACAAGAGTGGTTTTTGGTGCTTTAATTCAGTGGGTTTTGTATAAAATTGTTGTTTGGGTACACGTGAAGTTTGGACTAGCATCCGGGCGTGCTTGTTTACGTGTTTGTGTGAGCACTCATAGAGGTGGCAATTTAGTCACTCGTTTCTATCTTGGTTCTATCGCGATTAGCTGGTGCTACAATGGTATGTACCTAATTGGCCCCCACCCCCACCCCCCCCGACCACTCTTTCTAACATTCCTTATTGTGTTTAACATTGTGTGAAAACTATACTAGACCTAGATCCTCTCACGCTGCGTACTCGTAGAGTTAATTGTTAACTTGATTGTTAAATTCCACACCAAGTCATCTTTACTGTTGGGATCTGTCACAAAATTCTCTAAAAATCTGTATCTGCATAAGACTTAAGTATTTTGGCCCACAAGAAAAATCTTACAACTTGGTTTATTTTTGTGACCATGATACACAAAATTTTATTTCTAAGCTACATATTCTGCCAAAATTAGTTGTCAACTTGATTTTAGTCCAAGTGTTTCCACTACTTATATTACATAGGATATAACTGGAATTTGATCATTAGTCAAAGACTTACAATAAATAAGTAGAATTCTCAATATAGGTCAAAATGTTATGGTTTATGATATAATTCTCAATATGGGTCAAAATGAGGCAATTTCAAAATGGCAGTTTAGGAAAAGATTGCACCATTAGATAGCGGTTAGTAGTATGGAAAAGTAATGCACAAACACTCAAACCACATGGAGTTCACCACATGGGTCAAAATATGTCAATTTTCATTTTGACCCATGTGGAGATTAAGGGAGTTTTTAGGAAAGGAGTGCACCATTAGTTTAGGAAAGGAGTGCACCAATAAACTTGGTTACTTTCAGTACTGATTTTTTGTAGGTTTTAATAAAGGGTGTGTGGATTTGCGGTTTAAAACTAACTAATTGAAAATGTTGCTTATTCTATTACTTCCAGGTATTGAAGATAAATGTGTAATCAACTAAAGTTGGTTACTTAGCTTATCTTGGTTTACATTTATCATTCATGTGTGTGTGCTCTTCCTTTGATAACTTATAATATCAATTGTAGATAGTCATTACTATGAACCGATCAAATGAAAACCAAGATCCAAATAGAGGTACGCTGGATAATACGAATGTATTATCAAGCTGCATTCCTCTATTACCTTCGACCAATGTTTATCTATCCAGCATTTTATCCTCTACAACAATTGTGGAACAACCATTAAGTAATACAAATGGTTCATCTCAAGCAACACAAGTTAGGAGACCCAGAGGTCGGCCCCGTTTGAGCGTACACACTTTAACTGATATCGCTAACATACATGGCCCATCTCATCCACCTCAATTTTGTGCCTCCCTAATGTAGTTGTCCAACATCCGACATATACTATCATCTACAACAAACCGTGGAACCATTAAACTAATACTACAAATGTTCTCTCAAGCAACACAAGTTAGGAGACCCAGAGGTCGGTCCCGTTTGAGCATACGAGCTTTAACTGATATCACTAACATACGTGTCTCATCTCAACCACCTCAATTTTGTGCTCCTAATATTTTGCCAACATCACATTTTCTATCATCTACAACAAACGTGGAACCATTAACTAATAATACAAATGGTTCATCTCAAGCAACACAAGTTAGGAGACCTAGAGGTCGGCCCCCTTTAAGCGCACGAACTTTAAGAGATATCACTAACATAAGTGGCTCATCTCAACAACGTCAATTTTATGCGCCTAATTTTTTGACAACGTCACCTTTTCTATCTCGGTTTAACGTCACTCCAGCATTGACGCCAATTCTTAATATACCCCAACCACCTTCAACATTTACAACATCCTCTCAACACGTTTCTCTTACTACCAGCAATCACAATACAGTTCCACCATTATGACGTTGTGGTAGACCTCCATTTCAAGCAAACGTTCCGCGGGTTAGTCGCAACGTTAGATCAGGCAAGTATAACTATAACATATATGTATCAACTTTTATTAAAAAATCTCATTTTACATATCTAACATCTAGGTTGCAGGTTGCCTCCACAAAATGATCGTATGAGTTCGCTAACAAATCCAACCCCTCCAGTCATGCTTTCATTGGTAACTATTGTTGATAATTATGGAAATCTGAGGCATTTTCTACAATCAGCTTGCGTAACCAACCCTGCTAATTCAACAAGACATGTTATTGGCTTAAACAATTCTACACCACGCCACATATCTGAATCAGTAAACACTAACCAAAATAGAACTCATGTCCATACAAGTGTGTATCGAACTCAACGCCAACAACGTAGGATGACTCAGTATGCGGACTCCGGAGATACGACATATACATGTGCACATTGTCAAGCCAAGTATTGGTATGGAGAAATAACGGTTAGATGTTCATCCACATCTAATCCTAGATTCTCAACATATTGCAGTGAAGGAAAGGTTGTACTACCATTTCTTTGTCATCCTTTACCACTGTTGACAAAACTGATGGATTACAATGGTGGAGAACGCTCTAAGTTGTTTTGGAAAAAAATAAAGCTATTAAATTCGATCTTATCTTTCACCTCAACAGGGGAAATATAAACAGAGAAATAAATGATGGTCGCAGGCCTTATGCATTTCATATAAATGGCCATAATCACCATCGTATAGGGACTTTATTATCGACACACGCAGACGGACTCCCTAGGTTTTCCCATTTGTATATATATGACACCGAACATGAAGTAGACAACCGATTATATTCATTGAACATAACGAGTTCTTCTGGTGTTGCGGACAACAATCTTCGTTCTTTGGTGCAAGATCTTATTAAAATGCTTGATATACATAACCCATTGGTTCAATCATTTAGGATGGCAAAAGATAGGTTTCTTCAGTCGTCAATACAACCTGTTACTCTTCGCTTGATCGGTACCCGACAACATACTGGACGCCAATATAACTTACCAACAGCTTCTGAAGTTGCTGCACTCATACCAGGCGACGGTAATCTGACATATTCACGCGATGTAATTGTTAAAGAGCGTGGTAATGAGCAAAACCGCAATCCTATTAAATGAATTTCAAAGTTGCACCCGAGTTTTATGGCTTTGCAGTATCTGTTACTTTTCCCTTATGGAGAAGATGGGTTTCATTTGCATATACTTGTGAATGTTCCACCGACAACTAAAAGAAAATACTTAAGTTTGAGGGAGTATTGTTGTTTTTGTCTTTAGATTCAAGTTAATGAAGGTAGAACATTGCATAAAGTTGGGCGTTTGTTTCATACATTTTGTGTTGATGCTTATACCGCTGTTCTCGATCATGATCTAGACTGGTATAAGCGAATCCAAAATACGATATGATCTGAGCTGTATAACAGATTGCATGATCGTGGTACTAATGGAGAGACAAATGCTGAATTCCTTGGTCAAAAATTTGTCTTGCCTTTGACATTTACCGGGGTCCCAGACATATGATCCAACAATATGAAGATGCAATGGCAATATGTCGTTGGGCTGGACCTCTAGATCTTTTTGTAACTATGACGTGCAACCCACAATGGCCTAAGATTCAACGTGAAGTTGAAAACTGTATATCTGGTCAACCTATAGTTGATAGACCAGATACCATTGCACGTGTTTTTTAATGAATGCTAAACGATTTGATGGACCGACATTCGCAAAGGAAATCATTTATGGACGAGTAATAGCTGGTGGTACTCTTCACTTATCTTTTTCGCCCTCTAGTTTTTTATAAAAAATTTCCTTATCTAACACATATATTCACTGTATTTACATGTGTAGTGATTTATACCAACTCGAGTTTAGACAACGTGGTATTACCGGCATATGTCATCGCACTCTATATTTTTGCACAAACATGATAAGATTTCTTCAATAGATGAGATAAATCACGTCATATATGTAGTGTTGCCTTCTGAGGTTGATGACCCAATAGGATTTAGTGGTTGTTCTTATATGATGCATGGGCCATGTGGAGACCTATATAAATCAGCCTCATGTATGTCAAGAGACAGATGTGTAAAAGGATACCCGAAGGAATATTGTGAAGACACATTTATTACCCGTGACGGTTGGCCCATATTATTGCTGTATCTATCTGGTGGAGTTGGTTCCATCGCATATACATTGATTTTGATGAGTAAAATATGATTTGTGATGTGTGTTGTGTGGTTGTATATTTTATTGATTTCAAGTTTTAAATTTATATTTTGCCCAACAAATACCGCCTGAAAGACACACTTTAACAGGCAGTGTACCAGCGATCGGGGGTTAGTAGTTTCATGGTATAGTAGGGTGTCGAACACTTGAAGCTTGAGGTTAAATCCATCAACTTTAATTAATATCTTGGGCGCTCGCCTAATCTTTGTTTTAATTCTCTCCTATTCTAAACCTATGTCAGTTCTAATTCCTAATTTACCGGAAAAAAAGGGTTTGCAGCCTCTGAGAGATGGCACAGTTTGATTGGGACTACACATCAATTCAAGCACTTTAACCCACGCAAGCAAATAAACAAAGATAAAAGATGGCGGCCAAGCCAAAATTATAAGAAAGTTGTATTAACCATTATTATACTGATTTAGATAAAGTTAGTTTGTTTAAACATTCAGTGTACATGATTCTACTCTCGAGGCGGTATATCATTCTAAGACTAGGCGTTACCTCATCCTAAGGACCTAGACACATTAATTCATATGACAATTAAATCATCAGCATAAAGCATCCTTATTTGCTGATTATGATCTATCTTAGGGATTAAAGCAATGGTGATCTTGTTAAATCCTCTGCTCTAGAGGAACTTTACCACTTATGCTTTATGGGGGATATTTATACACTTAGTAGTGACATTATCTAACTATGCAATTTGAATCTCAGAACATTATTTGTTGAAATTATCTAGGTTCATACTTCTAGTCAAACAATGATCAATAAATCATTGCAATATTCCGATTAACTAGTTAGCCCGAAGCAGTATCTAGACACAGATTTGGAAGGACAATATTTTTGATCCTATAATTCTAGATGTATAATCTGATTACTATATGGAGAGCTATCCCAGGGACTATTATTTACTTGGTCCAGGTTCCCTAGATCCTTGTTGATTGATAGTCGCATGTAAAAAGCGCTTGTAAACAAGTATAAATTGATTAAACATAAACAGAATATTCACAAGAAATCAGAAACATGAGATAAACAAATATCGCAAGTAGTTCCAGATCTTCATAAATAATGCCTTATACCAAAGGTATTAGCCTTCAAACATCATATAATACAAAAGCATATTTAGCCGAGGTAAACTAACCGAGTTAACGAATGATACCAAAAACTGAACGATTACTAAAGTATATGGAATTACACGTTGTCTCCTATGGAATTGATAGTGTTGCTCGACCTCTTCTGCTCTTCTTCTCCTCTGAAAATCGAATTTTATGGTTTAGGTATCGAGAATATGATTTAGCACACTTAAAACTCGTTTTTGAGTTTTCTATTTAGATTGTCTGGAAGTCGGTTCGATACGGCGTATCCAAGGATTAGATATGACGTATTGGGGATTTCTTAGAGTAGGGACCACGTTTGATATCTTCCAGAATATTCACATACTATATCTTGAATACGGCGTATTGAGTCTCTCTGGATACTGCGTATTGAGCTTTATTCCTTTGTGGTCTTTGGTAAGTGCAGGCACGGATATGCCATATCTTCCTTAATGG
>BQNB010096046.1:0-25722 GCA_026074375.1 Tanacetum coccineum
CTCATATAGTTGATTTGGATTTATCCAAGTTGTCTATTGTCTTACAAAGGCTAGTCAGATCCTAAACCAAGGACCTACAAAGTTGGTTTGTTTATTCAGTGCAATGATTACTTATCTCGAAGAGGCATATCATTCTTAGACTTAGGCAGGACTTCATCCTAAGACCTAGACACATTAATTCTGTCACAATTAAAGCATCCGCATAAAGCATCCTTATTACTTGATTATAATCTATCTTAGGGATTAAAGCAATGGTGATCTTGTTAAACCCTAGCTCATAGAGACTTTACCCACTTACTGCTTAAAGGCAATTTATACACTAGTAGTCCACTTGTTTAACTATCCAATGGAATCAAAACATTATTTGTTGAATTATCTAGATTCACCTACTAATCAACATGTTCAATAAACCAAAGGCAGTTTTCGTTTACTAGTTAAGCCAGAAGCGTATCCTTAGCACGATTTTAGAAGGGCAATACTTATGATCTTATGATTCTAGATGTATAAACTACTATATGGAGTGCTATCCCGGTATCTAGATTACTTGGTCCGTATCACTAGATCTAGTTGAATGATAGGTCGCATACAAAAGCACGTAAACAAGTATGAATTGATAAACATAAATAAGCATACAACGATAAATTAAGCAATCGAGATATAAACAAAACCAAACATTCAGATCTTCATAATAATGGCTAATACCCAAAGGTATTAGCCTTCAAACATCATAATTAATACAAGAGTAATTGTTGGTAAACTAACCGAGTTAACGAATGATACCAAAAACTAAACGATTACAACAGTATAAGAAATTACATGTTGTCTTCTATGGATTGGAATGTGTTGCAAGACCTCTTCTGCTCTTTTTCTCCTCTGAAAATCAACTTTTGTGGTTTAGGTATCGAGAATATGATTTAGCACACTTAAAACTCATTTTTGAGTTTTCTATTTATACTGTTTAGAAGTCGGTACGATATGGCGTATCCAAGGGATTGGATACGGCATATTGGAGTTTCTTGGAGTAGGGACCATGTTTGATATCTTCCAGAATCTTCACATACTATATTTCTAATACGGCGTATTGGTCTTCTGGATAGGACATATTAATCTTCTTTCCTTTGTGGTCTTTGGTGAGTGCAGGCACGGATACGCCGTATCTTCCTTGATGGATACGGCGTATTGGTTGTCAAAATTATTAATCTTCAACATATCTTCATTTAAGCTCCAGAATGCACGCCTTTTGCTAATATTTACCAAGTACTCTGTAAGTACTGCAATTCTCAAATATAAACGATTAAGTAACAATTCTTTGCAATGATTATATAAACTTGGATAATAACAAGGGATAAATGATGCGATAAAATAGACGTTATTTGATGTCATCACCCCCTAAGGGAGGTCACTCCATTTTACAAAAACTTAAACCTAGCATACTATGCTTTGTCTTCATTCTTGTGCTCGCAGACTTGTTTTCTTTACTTCATCTTGTGAACATGATGTAGTGATCTTTGACTTTAGGCTTGAGCTTGTTCTAATAGGCTTGACTTGAATGTGAACTTGAACTTCTTTGAGATCATCAACCGAGCATAATCCCTTATCATCATCTTGTGATCTTGTCACTGTCTTGTGCACTTGTGACTTTTAGACCGACATGCTCATACTGTTCTTAAAAGCTTGAATAATATATCTTTCTTGAAGATCTTTAACTATAACACTTTGCCACTTCGAGAAAGATGTTCGATATCAGAGTGACAAAAACTTCTTTGAGATTCTTTAACTTTAACACTTCATCACTTCAAGAAAGACGTACGGTATCAGAGTAGCAGAAGTCTTGAAACATGTACTTGAGCTTTCATGATGTCTTTACATATGTTGGTCGAGTATGAGCATTGGGTATTAGCTTCGACTTGTCATTGGAAAACTGCTACCACCGTCAGGAAATCGGCATAAATAGGTTAGTGATAAACAACATATATGGATGAAAGTGGCTTTGTCAATTCGTCGAATATGATTGTAACAACCACGGTTCCCCGTTACTCAGTATAAATACTGCCTGTGATCAGATAGAATTCCGAATAATCTCTTTGACAGGGTTTCGCAGTTGCACTAGCCGTTCTCATTATCGAAGCGTCTCAAAGCAGACAACATGGTAAGAGTGAACCAGTAAGTTACTATCTTCCCGATTAAGCCGTCAATTCGTGTTCAGCTTTCCTATGCCCAGATACCCTTGTGAGGCTTCCCATGGACATAAGAATGAAAATTGATTTAGAAAATCAGGGTGTGTCAAGATGCAAACAGTTTTTATAACACACCAACAGTTTTACCTTTTTCAAAATTCATTTGTCAATTCATAAGCTGGACTAAATCAATATCCAGTATCACAAGTTTGATCCGTGTAGGATCTCACAAGTCACCGACCAAGAGCTTGTTTGATGTTGGCTCAAGCTGGATTTCATCTTTACTGTGACAAATTTAAGAGCCACTCTGATGTTCTGGCAAAATCACAAGGATGATGCATAGGACTCTTACATTATTACTTGTTTTCACAATATGTGAGACACAAATTCATTTGGATATTGTCCTAATGAGATTTATAGATGATCTCTTGGCTCTAGACTCAATAGTGCACTTTGGTTTTAGTAATCGGAGGCTGGAGCAGATTGCTACCTTTTTAATACCAACTAACTCGGAGTGAGAAAGCTGATAGAAATGCATGTAATCTCCGTGAGAAATGAAGCATAAATCTTTTGAGAGATTCTGAGTGGATAGGGAGGGTTGTGCATTCCATCACTGAGTCCATGATGTCAGTCTTCAATGTCAGCAATCATCTTTGTGATTCTTGACTGCAAATGTATTAATCTAGTTTCTGCCTAAGTGTAAGGAGGGCTTCTTTCTTTTCACCCTTTATCTTAACATTTCTTTTTAATTCTTCAACCCCTTCAGTGCTCACTGAGACTTCATAACTAGTACGTTGTTGGGTTTGTTCCAGTACTAGCTTCATCTCAATTGGCACTTTTCCCTCAATCTCACTTTACTCCCTTTTTCATACCTAAAGACTTCTATACTATCTAGTGGGATATGCCTGGGTAGATCCCTCCGGTTCTGGATGGATCATGAGAATGAATACCTAAACCTAACTACCTTATAACTCCAATATAGTAATTTAAATGGTCGGTCTTTGGTACTTCCACATTTCAGCCAACACATAACCATTTGCTCCCCCTTCATATGTGCATCGATTAATCAAAAGAGTTTAGCACATATATGGGTTAACGTACACTAGAGATCTTAAAATTCACATCTTTAGCCATATATTTTAATAACATTTTCTCCCCTTATCAAAAAAGTCAAATCTCTTAATATTTTGGATATCAATTGATTCAAATATTCATGGTTTCAAAGAAAAAATATCCAATTATTAATAAGCCGATTATTAGAATATTTTAATGCTCCCCCTCAAATTATGAGGGATTAATATGGTATTTGAGTGCGTTAATTTGAAATTTTTTGAATTTACTAAGAAATTCTTGAAAATTCGCACTCAAATACTATATATATGCCTAATTATAGTCTTACACTACATATGTACATATTCACAAATTTATAATATACGAGAAATTAACCTTATATGGAGAAGGACACAATATGACAAAGTCATATTATCCGTTCAAGCAGCCTGAGGTCTTTCATGTATTCTCTTCCATCAACAAACTTCTCTAAGTTCCGCATCAACCTCCTCTCATAAAGATGCTTTTTGATATCCTGAACCATAACCCGAGCTCTTCGTTTGTCTAATCCACTGCATTTTCTCTTTGGTAGATATTCCATCCTTATTCCCTTAGCAATATCATGAAGAGCAGTCCGAACATTATTGAGTGTGACATAATTGAATTTATGGAGTTCATCAGCATGCATCAATCTGTTTTTGTTGTTTTGGTCCTTGTATATCACTCCTTTAGGGTCTAAATATGCAGTGTATATGGTCATGTTCCTAAGATTTGACTTGAATGTGTCTGGCTTGGTAAGGTTGAGCCTCTTTTGGTAACTTTTGACACCTAATTGAAGATCTTCTACCCGCCTTTGAATGATAATCTGTCTGGTGAACATGCGTAATGCCACATTCAGGTCATATCGTTCGTCGATTGTGAGATTGGTCAGTTTCTGTTGAACAAGTAGAAGTAACATGTCTTATATGTCTTGTAGGCGAAGTCATGGGAAATCACCGTCTCTAAACTTATACAGCTTCTGATCATCTCGACGAACTTCAATCTCTTCCAAGTGACCGTAGTCATACATCTTTATAATCGTAT
Organism: Tanacetum coccineum; assembly: GCA_026074375.1. Lineage (NCBI taxonomy): Eukaryota > Viridiplantae > Streptophyta > Magnoliopsida > Asterales > Asteraceae > Tanacetum > Tanacetum coccineum. The sequence goes on from BQNB010096046.1 coordinate 4,311, forward strand.
GTCTGGTAACCGCAATGATTCTTTTCCTGGAGTATACATCCTTTGATGAAGACATGTTGGCAGCAAACCCATAGAAATGTTGATGTTTGGGACCCTAATGTGAAGTACCCTAGTAGGCATTTATCATATTTCACCGTTACGGGACTCCACAAATTTCGAACCAAGTCTTCAATCCATTTGATCTCATATGTAGCGGCCTTTGTCTTCATAACTGAAGTTGAGTATCGTCTACTTAAATATCCACCTTTTAGATATTCCATGTCATTGTTGATGAAGAAATCCTGAGGGATAACTTGACGGCCTCGATGATCTTGAATCAACATGAGAGGTTTGCTGAGATCAAACGGATACGGTTTGCCTTCAGGGTTATGCCAGTCGAGTCATTCAGTTGTGGCCTTGGAACATTCTTCAAGATGATACTCTAATTCTGTAAGACTTTTGCAGGTGCCTTTGAGTAGCTCAAATGCCGGTGCAACTAGAATTTATTAAGTCAAATCTTTAATGTTGAGCCGATTCGGGACAAATGCAGTGAAGTCGAATGAGGTATCCATGAGCTCATCGAATGAAGTACGAGGTTCTTTAGCACGAGCAACTTGACCAATCCAGGTCTGAGGAGGTCGAAAGTCAACATGTTGTCTCTTATTCGAATCAGAATCAAGAGTTGGAGGTCGTTTAGGTTTCTTGAACCAGTTATCCTTAGACACCTCCTTGTCAGCGGGTTGTTCATCATTGTTACCTGTGTTGAACTCTTAATCCTGTTGCACTCCTGAGTTATCAACTATATGAATTGGCTCCTCTGCATGGACAGACTTGCTAGAAGGCTTTTATTGAGAGTGGGAGGCGTCTTTAGAGGTGCTTGAAGACTTTTTTCCTTTGACTTTGAATCTCTAGATGAATCAGCTTCCTTGCTTGACTTCCTTCGTTTTGTTCCTCGGTTTGATCCATCAAAGGGGTCTTGATCTTTGTCTCTGTCATCTCGACTCCTTTTCAACATAAAGACTTCACCATATGTATCAAATAGATCTTTGTCAGTTTGATAAGATTTGAATAGAGCATCATAAAGTTCCCTTTTATGGTCAGCTTTATCATATGACTTGTTCTTCTCCATCTTGTCTATAAGTATCTTTGTAAGTTAAAACTCAGAGAGTGCTGCAGCCCCCTCATACGTAGACTGTGGTTGAGATGAAGACCTTTTCAAGACTACAGCTTCTAGTGATTCTGTAACATTCTTCCCAATCACAGGAGTTGCAAAGTCGTAGAGTGCTTGAGGAAGAATTTGAGGAAGTTGAGTTGTACCTTCTTCTTTAATAATAGTTCTCATTGACGTATCAATGAGTCCTATGTACTCATTCTTCTCATCCTAAGCTTCTTGTCTGTAATCTAAATTATGTGCTTGAATGGCCTTGTTTATAACTTCTCCAAGTTTGTTATTAATGTACCTGTTGATCCCAACTTAAGATCTATTCCTTAGCTTGTAAAGGTTAAGTTACTTTTGATAGATCCAAAACAACTATGGTAGAAACTTTATGGATACTAAAGAGTATGCGGAATATACTCTTTAAAAATGAGAAGAATATACTATGTGTAGTACTAGGGTTTACAACCTTGAAGCTATATATCAAAAACGTATGAATGTGTATATGTATTTGGTACATTAAACTCTATACCCTAGGACCTCCTTTTATACACCAAGGAGTCCTAACAGGCTTACAATATTTTCCTAAGTTATCATGATCTTCTAAACAAATAACTTATACATATCTTTTACCAAAATATCTCATACTTATCCCGTAAGTAATCTTGATAAACAATCTTCATCTATATTTTCTCTTGTCTTTATCCGTCTAACAGTAGAAACTCTTCTAGCAGTTGTAATCCTTCAGCAGTTGTAAGTAACAGCATTAACTTTTATTCCATCAACACTAACTGTGTACAGGCAGTAGTAACTACTTAGAATATTTTCTTTATTCTTCATCAGCAGTACTAAGTTACACTAGCAGTACTAACTTTATGCTAACAGTTGTAACTTTACTCAAGCAGTACTAGCAGTACTAAGTTACACTAACAGTAGTAACTTTTATACTAGCAGTATTAACTACTTAGTAGTATTTCTTCTAAGTCTTTGAGTAGTCTTAACTTCCATTAGCAGTAGTAATTTATACTAGCAGTACTAACTCTAACCTTAGCAGCAGTTACTTCGAAACAACATCAAGAAGCTTTTAATCCCAACAATCCTCCCCTAAACTTGATATTCTTCTTCTGAATCTCAAGTTTCTTCATTAAAAGTCTTCACCATCACCAGGAGGATGCATTCAAATACTTCTAGGATTCTTGACCTGTTTTGTCATGAGTTTCAGAAGTTGGTAGCACATCTTATTCCAATGGTCAGTTTGAAGCTTCTTGTTGAGCATTTTTGTGATTGTTGCAGGTGTGAGTGGATACTTTTTCTCTACCAGCATAAAGATATGCAGATTCTGAAATCTCACAAAATATACTCCACTTGAAGAAAATAGCTTCCAAACTGTCACATTTTATCCTTGTAGATTTTTCCATACTTCACTTTCTACATCTTGTTCAAACATTACCTTCAGATCACCCCATAACACTCTTTCATATGCCTCCTCTGGCCTTGTATCCCTATGTTTAGCTTTAACCAACTTCCAGAGTGTTTCCAGGTCTTCTCTATCAATGTTCTAAAGCATCCTAATCATTAATGAATACCTCCTTGAACTACCATCAGCTATAATGATTTGAAAGTATCCTATCTTTCCTTATTTGATGATTTTCCAGTCAACAATGATTGAGGACTTAGTGGCTAGTGGTATAACATCAGTTGCTACCTCATCATCAAGAACTATCTCCATAAGCTTTTTCATTTTTGCTTCATCATCCACTTCAGCTTCTACATTCTCATCTATCTTTTGCTTCTTTGAATTATCAGACTCAAGTTCTTCTCTTGTTCTCTTCTTACTTCTTTCTGCCTGACTTTTACTTCCTTCTACAACCTTTGTATCCATAAGAACAAATGAATCTACCCACTTCATAGTATTGTCAAATAACATCTGAATTTCTTCAAAACTTTTGTTCTTCAACTGACTATGCTTGTAATTAGCCATATTTTTCAAATAAGTACACATTTGATTCCTCTTTTGAGCTTTGGTTGGTGGTTTCTTTTGATCTCTTCAGCTCTAAGCTTTGCAAAGTGCTTCCTCCTTTTGTCCATGAGCTCTACAAACAGTTTTGATCTTTCTTCAATGGTTAACTCACCCTGTTCTTCTGCTTGTAGTCTTTGAGCTAACTCATAATCTGCCTCCATCATAGCTTGAGTATTATCTCATTAAATTAAGTTATCCTCTTCTTCTTTTTGTCTTTCCAGCCTTTCCTCTTCTTCTAATTCAACTTGTAATTCTTCTTGAAGTCTTTGAGCAATCTCTTCATCCACCAAAATTTGATCTTTCTTTTTCAAAGGCTTCTCAGGCTCAACCATTTTTCCCTTGCCTTTGTCTTTAGCCTGTGGAAGTTGTGATGTTTGTGAAGATGATGTTGTTGTTCTAAATTCACTTGGCTCTTGAACTACAACTCCTCTAGCCTTGGGTCTTGTAACAACAGTTGTAGTTGTTGTAGCAGCAGTTGTAACAGCCTTAGGTTTAGCTGCTTTGATCTCTATTAGGGTCTGAGCCAGAGTCAACTCATCAACAGTTGTTGTTGTAGTACTGGCAGTAGTAACTTCAGCAGTACTAACTACCTTTTCAACTTCAACTTCCTGCTCATCAAAAACTCTTGTATCAAACATTAAATTATCATCATTTCTCTCCTGAGCCTCATCAACCAAAGTAACCTCTGCATCAGCATCAAGATCAGCAATTTTCCTCCCCTGTTTGGATGCATCCTCCTGAGCACCCAAACCTTCATCTTCAGAGGATTCTATTCTTGCAGTTCTACCAACCTTCCTTAACCTTTTAAGCCCTGGAGTTCTTGACTTATTCCTCCTCTCTAGCTTCTTGACCCTCTCCTTTAATTTAGTAATCTCTGCAGCTTGAGAGGTCTTTGTGTTCTCCAAGTCAAGAACTCTTTGTGACAAGTTGGTACAAAGTTCCATCAATTCATTTAGTTTCAGTCTTTCCTCACCACTGAGTAGTGGATCATTGGAATGTGTAGTTACATTTTCATCATTGGGAGCCTCATCTGCTATAGGCTCTGTAGAATCACTAGGTTGAGAAACCTCAGTGTTCTGTTTCTTGGACTTCCTAGGCTTTTGCTTCTTTTGAGGTTGTGATGATGATGGTTGATTAATGGTGGGTGTGTGTTGGGGAACAGTAGGCATTACAGAACCTTCACCCTCTTGTTCTTGTGCTTGAACAATCATGGTTGGAAATAAAGGTGTGTCCCTACCAGAAAAGTCTTTTCCCTGCCTCTTCATGTTAGCAAAGACCTTCTTAGTGTGAGAAGGTGTAACATAAATCTTTTTATGTTTGGACATTCCTTCAACTTGTTTATCCAGGAACACTTGCACAAACCTTGGATACATTAGAAATTTAACCCCACCTTCCAAGTTCTTCACCATATTATCAAAAATGTACTTGGAAAAGTTAAATTTTTGGTTTGTGGCAAGACAGATGATAGCAGAGGCCATAGTGCTACTAAATTCGTTCCAAGCAGTAGTCTTAGCACTAAGGCATTGCAGAATTGTATGGATAAGAAATTTCCATTGAGGTGAAAAGAAAGCTTTATAGAATGTAAGCTTTTGTGTAAGATTTTCATACCCTATTCTTTCCAGTTCTGCAAAAATGGTAGCATTGGGTAGACATTCAGTACCATTTTCATCAGCAAGTTGAAGATCTCTTCTTATACTTGTCTCAGTGATGATCACCTTCTTCTTATCCACTAAGGCTTGAATCTGCACTTCTCCATTAACAGTTTGCACCTTTGCAGTAGTCCAGAATTGCTCAATACATGCAGTATAGATTGTGGGATTAACTGTTAACGCATATTTGATAGGATGTGCATTCAAAAAATCCACAATTTGCTCGAATCCATCACAAGTAGGCGACCATGTTGTGTGTGTCACAGAATTCCAAATTCGCCATTGTTGATTGAGAAAAGTTCGATTAGAGTTCTGGAATATGTTCGTTTATGAGAGTATGTGTGTTTGGAAAAGTCAATTGAAATGATATAGATAGCACTTAAGGTTTTTATTGGACCGACTGAACTTATCTTGAAGAAATCTTGTGATTTAAAGAAAGATTATGAATTATCCAAAATAAGAAAACCTATAAGCGAAGTAATTGGCAGAATTATCTCAAACGACTATATTTAATTGCCAAAAATTTGTTATTCCCAAACAGCACTAATGGTAGCCTAGCAGTACTAAGTTTAGCCTAACAGTACTAAGTAATGCACAGCAGTACTAACTTTTGAGTTATCAGTTTTAACCTCATTTTCGTTCCAAAAAGCCTTTCTATCATCAATTTTGATTCTCACAAGCTCTCTTTCTGTTTTTATTCTCACTATATCTCTCAATTCTTTTTCTCACTGAATCACTCTGTTTGTTTTTATGTCACACATCTCTCTTTCTGTTTTTCATTCTCATTAATTCTCTCAATTCTTTTAGCTCACAAAGTCACTCTTTCTATTTTTGTTTCACATATCTCTCTTTCTATTTTTCAGCTCATTATTTCTCTCAATTCTTTTACTTACCAATTCACTCTATCTATTTTTATTTCACACATCTCTCTTTTTGTTTTTCATGCTCACCAATTTCTCTCATTTCTTTTAACTCACAATTCTCTCTGTCTGTTTTTGATTTCTCTCAATTCTTTTAAGCTCACTTTTTCTCTCTTTCTGTTTTTTTCTTTCTCTCAATGTTCACAGTATTAATTATACTTAACCGTATTAAGTATAACTAACAGTATTAACTTAGCAGTATTAAGTATAACTAGCAGCACTAATTATACTTAACAGTAGAAACTTGAACTCAAATTTCCATCCTTATCAGCTTTTGCATTCCTTTTCAATCATTATCTGTTGCATATGAACACAATTAACCTCCCCTCAATCAATACTTCAGAGATTAAGCATTCTTATACTTGCAATCAAATTTTGAAATCTACGAACATCAAATGCTTTTGTGAGCAAATCTGCAACATTTTGATCTGTGTGAATCTTGATCATCTGAATAAGCTTCTTCTCATTGGAATCTCTGATAAAATGATGTCTAATTTCAATGTGCTTAGTCTTTGAGTGAAACACTGGATTCTTAACTATGCAGATGATGCTTTCATTGTCAATAAAAATCTTGGTATTCATGAAATTGTATCCATAATCCAACATTTGATTTTGAATCCAGAGTACTTGTCCATAGCAACTAGCAGTAGCCACATATTCTGCTTTAGTAGTAGAGTTGGCAACTATAGTTTGCTTCTTGCATTGCCATGAAATCAATCTGCTTCCATGTCTAAACTAGCACCAGCATAGTCACTGTCAGAATAAGCTTCCAAATCAAATGGTGAGTCTTTAGGATACCAAAGGCCTAATTTAGGTTGACCTTTCAAGTATCTAAAGATTCTTTTCACAGCATGAAGATGTGAAACTTTAGGTGTGACTTAGAATCTTGCACAAGCACATACAGCAAATATTATATCAGGCCTTGAAGATGTTAAATACATCAATGAGCCAATCATTGATCTATATAAGTGAACATCAATGTAACACCCCCAGATCTGGGTCGCAGCGGAATGTGAAAATATATCTAAGGGCGTTACGTCATAGATCAATAGCACAAGATATAAGAATGACCACTAAACGTGTCATTTGAAAAAGATACATTGGATTAACAAAATACTTGTTTGATACATAAGCTCATGGCTTCAAATTGTTCAACAGCATAAATAAAGATTTTGGTTTATAACAATTGTCCCCAAGATGTAATAAGACCCGAAATCTTTAATATGACTCTTCAATTATTGACTTCCAATGTATCACTGCACCTCGTGCCTTATTGACCTGAGAAAACATGCTAAAAACGTCAACATAAAGTTGGTGAATTCATAGGTTTATGTAAAGCAATAGTAGGACCGTAAGATTTCCAAGTGTATGGTTAAGCAACAAATGCAAACATCACAAAAAGTAATTACATTTTCCTAAGCTCATGACACTGAAGCTCGGCATGTATGAATGTAATAAATTGCCAATAAATGCCCGTGAATGATGCTCTAACCCTCAACATCCCAATCCGACATGGTATACGTTTGTTGTCCGGCAACCTGACACAGTGAGCACTACTCACCCAAACGGGGATGTCAATCCCAAATAGATCTATTTATAACATTCGCGCTCATAGCCTATTGATTGACAGTTCATGATAAAGGGCTTAGTGGGTTATCGCTACTTAGGCAAATACGTAATCATAGTATAAAATGTACACTTTACACCCCTTATGTACCAATGCCCTTTTGCCATAGGTAAATCCATCAAGGTCCAGACCACATAAAACCCCCCCACCTGTTGTAACATGAACTTAAAAGCTCTCTAACTAGCATTGATCTTTTAAGCTTGGATTACCTTCTTGGTCTTCTTTTGATAAGAAACCTGCAAACAATAATTTTGAAAGTCTTTATGGTGTGTTCATTGCTGAACTGAACTAAACAAACTATGTTCCTTATCAAATTCTTTGTCAATCATTCTTGGTTTAGGTGCTGAATTTAAGCTTATAATTGTCTCAACTGGATGATCTATTGTGTATCTTGTAAGTTGGAATAGGACTAACAGGCATAAATGCATTCAAATTGTTTATGTCAGCCTCTGCACCAAAATCTTCATCACCATCTGAATAAACAATATCTTCCAATTCAGGCATATTTGGATCATCAACACATCCATAGACTATATTTTCTCAACAGAATTGTCATGTATGCCAGCAGCATTAACAATTGGACTAACAGTATTAATATTGTTAGTGCTGTTGACATTTGCATCCTTCTCTTGATTAACTCTTGGCTCTTCTGTACTTGGAACCTCACAAACTTCATTCCTGATCTTCAGAAACCTTTCGTTTATCCTCCCGCTGATCGTTGAATCCAGCATCAGGTGAATCCTTTAAAGTAGAAGGGAATGATAGATCTTGAGTCCATAATGGTAGCAGTATGTAATCTTTGCCAGGTACTGTCTCCACTCTAGCTTTACCTGCATTATCACATGCTTTTGTACCTGCACTACCATTAGATTAATTTTCTGCAACAACTGGCTTATAGTCCATAGATTTTGTTAGTGCATCTATATCAAAAAGCCAATTTGGTCTACTTTCTTCAATATTAGGTATATTCTTACTAAATTGAACATGCAGGTTCTCTTCTACTATTATAGTTCTACTGTTAAATACTTTGAATACTTTGCTATTGGTAGAGTATCCTACAAAGAATCCTTCATCATCCTTTCCATCAAATTTACCTAGGTGATCTATGGTATTAAGGATTATGACAAGACACCCAAATGGTCTCATGAAGCTTAAGGCAGGTTTTCTACCTAGAAAAATTTCATAAGGGTTCTTGTTGTGAGGCTTGATAACTAACACCCTATTTTGGACATAACAAGCAGTATTAATTGCTTCAGCCTAGAAAGTATATGGCACATTTAATCAGCTAAATAGTCCAACACCTCTATTAGTGTCCTATTTTTCCTTTCTGCTACTCTATTTTGTTGTAGAGTCCTAGCAACACTAAATTCCCTCTTAATACCCTTCATTTCACATAACTGATTCATGACCCTATTCTTGAATTCAGTCCCATTGTCACATCTCCTCACTTTTACTCTAAGGTCTATTAGATTTTCTATGTCTGTTATGAATGTTTTAAGGATTTCACTGGTTTCATCTTAGTGGCTAAAAAGAAAACCCAACTAAACCTAATAAAGTCATCTGTACAACGTAAGCTGTACTCTTTTCATTAGACTCTTTACAAATGTTGGTCCAAACAAATCCATGTGCAACATTTGTAATGGTTGGCTGATTGAACTGACTGTTTTGGTCTTACAAGAAGCTCTGTGTTGCTTTCCCGTCTGACAAGCAATACAGGTTTGATTAATTTTAAAAAGTTTTGAAGGTAAACCTCTTACAAGGTTTCCCCTTACCAGTTTATTTATTGTTTTGAAATTTACATGTCTAACTCTTATACCGAAGATTAGATTCATCTGGTGTGGCTTTTGCAAAAAGACAAGTGAAACCTCCTTGAGGAACAACATTCTTTAAATCAACACTATACATGTTATCTTTTCAAGGAACTTTAAGCAAAACATGACTTTTATCAGTTAACTTAAAGTCTAGAGACAAAACAACACATGCAGTATCAGTAAAAAGAACACTATTCTTCTTGTCACACATTTGTGAGACACTGAAGAGGTTAAACTTTAGATTCCTTTACAAAATACACATCTTCAAAATCAAATTTACCAGTTCTTATTTTACCTTAACCAGTAATTTTCCCTCCTTTGGAATTACCTCCAAAGCTACAATCCTCCACCAATTTTCTTGCATAATCCTAAGATAGGATTTGTTTCCTATCATGTACCTAGAGCATCCACTGTCAATTACTTATTTATCCTTTAAATCTTGTTGTGGGTTGCCTTGTACATAGTGGTAGGAAAATTAGTTTCTTTTGGGGACCCAAGCCATTACTGACTTGATCTGCCTTGTGCATCAATATAGTCAAATCTTTTAAAGGACATTGATGCACCATTGTTTCTAGAGACATGGTCTAAAACTTTGTGCTTTGGTCTCCAAACCCAACATGCTGAGGCCTTAACAGCATTTTCTTTCTTTCCCTTAACAGCACTAAGAACTGCTTTTGGCCTAGCAGTATTAACCCTTGTTCCCTTAACAGTATTAACCTTTTTAGTGAAATTACTGTTATTAGTTGCTGTTATTTTGTTAAAAGTCCTTCTAGCAGTTGAATATGCATTATCAATAACATTTTTCATGGGTCCTGCATTATTCACTATTTTTTGTTTATTTAACAAAATAAAGAAAAATTTTCAAATTAACTAGTCTAGCAGTATTAAGTGAAATTGGGCCAGACATATACTGACTTTCTTGGAACCATGTCCTATTTAGACTGGGGAGAGTTAATAAGAAATTCTGTTGTTTTACCCTTTGAACATTGTCCAAACTAGTTTTCAACTATTCCATATTAAACCAGTTATTGCAATCATTTCTTAAATTGATCAAAACTCCCACACACTGACAAGCTTTTGTTTGAACATCTCAAAATCATTCCCTAATTTTTGAGACATCTGATGGTTCCCAGTTTTCTCTTGTATTCCCTAGGACTAGGTGTGTTTTGCCTATTTTTATCAACTGATGTGTTCCTAGGGGATTTTACTTGCTTAGTAGATTTAACAAAATTTATCTTAGCAAAACTAGGTTTATTAAACATCTCACAGATTTCATCTTAGTCCCACATCTTCTTCTCACTTCAACACCCAATCCTTATAATTGGTGCTCTTAATTTCTTTCCTAGCATACTATAGGTTTCATAGTCTCAACACTAGGCTTCTCAACTACATACACCACTAACAGTCTTACTCACTTCAACAAAATCATCTAGACTTAGATAAACTAAATCAGGTTTTGGTGGCATAAAACTCCCAGTATAGGGAGGTGGGACAACATTATACCCTAATCCTGTTTTACACTTATCCATTATCTGACTTTCTAGAAGTTTACTTAGGCATTTTGATGAATTTTCTTTTTGTTTTGTAACCAACTCTAACTTCTTTTTAAGCTCTGTAATATCTAAATCTCTTAAACAGATTTCACGTTTTAAGAGTTTTATATCTTCTCATACACTGAATCATTTTCGGTGAAAAGACTAACAGTCTACTCTACAGATTCAAAACCAGATTATATAAAGAACAACACTTATCCTATCTGTTCTTAATCTTTAACTAATTGTTCATTTTGTTCTTTTAGAGTTTTTACACATTCTAAACAAGATGAACAACAATTTGAGTCATTAGATACCTCAGAGTTTATAGAAGAATTTGAACTTGTTAAAGAATAAGCCATGAGAGCAAAATTAGTTGGACCTTCTTCTGGTTGTTCACTCCAATCATAGCCAAAGCCATCACACTAAGACACTAAGGCATTTGAAGTAGTTATCTCAACTGGCACAATCCTTCTAGTAGGCTCCCTGTTCCTGCTGTCTTGATTTCTGGGTGCCATGCACTCTCTTACAAAATGTCCTTTCTTGTGGCAGTTGAAACACTCCACTTTGGACTTGTCAAACCCAATTCTTTATTTGTTGGCCATGTTCATCTTCCTTCCAGTATTCTTCAGGAATCTTCTTGCCCTCATAGTCAACATAGCAATGTTCCACCTCAAGTCTATCTCTTCTAGATCATCAGGATTGATTGTTGTAGATCTTATTAACAAGCTGTGGAATATTGGTTGGCTAGCATAAGAATGAATAAATCACACATCACTTAAATTTTCAATAGTTTGTTGATTTAAGCAACACCCGAGTGCTAGCAGTATTAACAAACCTAGAGCAGTATACACTGCTCATATGCACTATTAGTGCTGCTAGAGTACAGTAAAGTCTACATTGTGTGAGTTTGTAGTTGAAGGCAAGATGTCCCTCTTGACCTCAAATTCATAAGCCTTTAGGTGTTGAATAGGTCATCAAACTCAATGTCTCTAACCTCTGGCTTGTTCCTCAACACAATATATGCATAGTCCAATCCTTGTGACAAACTTCTCAAGAACTTAGATGATGTCTTATTAAGGGATAGACTTCACCATGCATCTCCAGTTACTAATTAGGCTTTTGAATCCTTTCCATAGGTTTGCTCATCACATCCTGTTGGATGCAGCAAAGTTTTCATATTACTGCTTCAGAAGATTTTTTTGAGTTTTCTTTGTAGCAGTATCACCTCCAAATCTGTTCTCAATAGCATGCATCAGTTTCTTAGCATCCTTGTATGAGTTGAACTTTAATTGATGCTCATTAGGTAAGGCTATCAACAAAGTGCTTCTTACCTTCAACTTTGCCCTTCTTTTTGCCTTCTCTTCAACACTTGTAGGAGGGATAACAGTCTACTTACCGTCAACAGTATTCTTGTTACTAAGGTGCAATACCAATTTTAGATCTCCCATATAGTTTCATATAGCACCATAGTGTTTAGGGTCATTGTACGTTGTCAATAAATTCACTATGTATTTTTAGTATTGTACGGGTTTGCTTTTAATCGTAAAAGTTAATTTAAATCGCGTAAGCTAAAAATTATCGTTCAATGTAAATCAGCATCAAAACCATTAAATGTTTACATCAAGCAAGTGTTAAGTAATTATTTTGAGGATAATTATTAACTTTGTTCATTTTATTTTTATTGGTTGCGTAAAGTGTTTACGTTTCGCGATAAAGTACGTTTAGGCATTCCCGGAACCACCACAATTAATCTACGCTTCAACAAATACCTATGTTTATATCCAATGCTCAAAGTTTTTATAAAACTCTAACCATGGTTATATATTGTGTCGTCCCACATAAAAGGAAATAACCAAGACTTGTACAACTTCAAAGTTATACATTGTAAATAAAAGCTACAACTTATACTTTTAAAATACAAGTAATACTTTCTTTTTACCAAGATATTTTTTAGTTAGTTATCACTTCCTTGATTTCATGGGATCACTTCCACATTAGGGGACATAAGAACATACAACATTACCTAAGGCAAGGTGCAAGTATAGAGTTAGCAAGACTTAGTACATGACTAGTGGTTTTGACCACTAGTCATTCCTATTTTACCCACATGTTGCCCCCCCCTTGACCATATGGCTTATGGTCTTTGTTTTATACACTAGCCTAACTCTTATATCATATAAGTCTTGCACTCCTAGGAAAGATAACATACACTCTCATTTACTTTACCAAAAATCAACTTCTATCTCCCTTTTACTCATACATAGCCACGGCTCATCCCTAATTCTTTACTAAATCCATACAAAAAATAAAATAACACATTACAAGTACCACCCACACTAAATATCTAGGGGGGGGGGGGGGGGGAGAAATTCCAAAGAGGATTTAAAGGCTTGGTTAAAGCTTACAAGGATCCAAAGCCAAAAAAAAGAAAAAGGAAGCAGGGTTTCTTGGAGGATTAGGTATAATCAATTCATGAAGCCTTGGGTAAATATCTAAACAAGGGTTTAGATATTATTGTTCAACATATTACATCTCACTAAGGTTACTTAAAACCCTTAATAACTTTACAGTTATCATTTTATGTATATATGAGTTTTATGTAGCAAAATCACCATTTAGGATACTTTTAAACTTGTAAAATGGATTTTACTTGTGATCATTGTTTTATGCACTTTTACATATGTTATGTGGTTGGTAATATCATGTTATTATTGAGATTAAAAGAATTGTACAAAGTTGGGTTTAAGTGTAAAAAAGTATAATGATAAACTAGTAATTAAAAGTTTTACTTAAGAAAGTTTATTGATTTAAAGTGTAAGTAAGGGCTTGTTATCTAGACCCTTGATAAAGTATGGACTAATTTGACACTATAATATGTAAGACATATGATCAAAAGCATAGTAATAGGACTTGTAAGCAAGTAAGGTTAAGCTTAAAATGCAAAACTAAGTTAAACCATGTTTTTTATGAAAATATCAAAAACTTTTATGTTTTAATTCGACCACATAACCTATTTATTTACTATTTTTATAAAAGTAGTACGTTCTCATGCTTATTCCAAAAAGAAAAGAAAACTCGAAAAACGGATTAATAACGAAGAAGATACTTAGTTTACCAAGTTTAAAAACGTTAAGTAAACTCGTTATAAAAGAAATTTTAAAAAACAATAATAAAATACTTCTGAAATAAAGTGTTATTATTTTTCACAGATAGCACTTATTTTTAGGATTCTAAAACATTTTGAATCATAATATTGGAAACAATAACGAAGGAGTTATGAATAACCGAGTTTAAATACTTAAATGTTAAATAAAACTTTTATAAAACATTTTATAAAAGTTTCTGTCATCCAACAAGAACATGTTTGAAAACATCATTAATATGATATAACATTTACTAACAAAGACCTGCTCGAAAGCATCACAAAAAATGAGTTATAACGAAAAAAATATCGACATTTACGGGTTTACGATTACTACATTTATAAAAAATAAATTTATAAATTGCATGAACAGTAAAAACACTGTTCATCAGGGAATTAAAAATATAAAAGTAATATTTTGATAAGACGTCATAATACGAAAGCTAGACAATAAAGAAACTGGCTTAAAACCAAGAAATTACGTCGTTTTACTATTGAATAATGTAAAACGTTTTAACCTTTATAAATATATTCACACAAACACGATTAATGGTATGTAAGCTACAGTATAACAATATGTGTATTTATTTTAATCAATGTTGCTTATACTTAAACGACCTACGTTAAATTAGGTTCATTCCGTCATTTCCGTGACGCATTTTCTGTTGTATTTGGATGATCACTAACTCAAGGTAGCTCATATCCCTCACGTTTTACATTTTAATGATTTACAAGTTTTGGGTGAGAAACATATGCATGTTTTACAATTGGAATGCAAGTGGACATTCACATTTACGATAATGTGTTTTCCCATAAGAAGCGATAACCCATCTGAGCCATTTACATGAACTAGTCAATTACTGTTGTGACTGCAAATGTTAAAATAGATCTATTTGGGATTGACATCCCCGTTCGGGTGAGTCAGCTCACTGTGCCGGTTTTGCCGGACAACGAACGTATACCATGTACCGTACATAGAGTTTTCGTTTACAATATCATCACGAGCAATGTTGGCAATTTTAAAATGCAATTCATACAAGTCGAGCTCATGTCAAGAGCTTAGGAAAATGCAATTACATTTTATGATGTTTGCATCTGTTGCATTATCATGGGGAAATCTTGCGGTCCTACACTATACATTTTATAAACCTATGAATTCACTCAACAATATATTAACGTTTAAATTAATGTTTTTCAGGGGATCTATAAGGCACGAGGTGCAAGGAATACATGGTGGTGTTTGATATTGATGTCATGCATTAAAGATTTTTTCGCATTACATCTTGTATATATGTTATGGGCTAGAAATCTTTGTATTTTGAACAAGTGAACAAGTAAATCTTCGGGCTTTTGTAACAAACAATTTGTTAAATCCAATGTATCAGTTTTAAACGGCTTTTAATGGTCGTTCTTATATATATCTTATGTTATTGATCTAGGAAGTACCACCCCTAACCCATATTCCGCTGCGACCTAATTTAGGGGTGTTACAGATTGGTTTCAGAGCCAAGGTTATAGAGAACCAAGTCAAATGTTTTGCTGGACTATAACCGTTTTCAAACATTGCATTCATACAAAAGGGGTTTTCACAGGACATACATACATACACTAGTTGTTGCATTAGTTGATTAGACTAGATGCATTCATGATTGATATACATGTTTATGAAATAAATGTATATTTACTATAAGAGGTCTTATAATAAATACAATAAAAATATATTGGATTATCAGATACAGTCATGTCGGATTCTGAGGATTCCACGTTTACATACACTGCTGTGTCCAGTCCATTTAGAGGGTTGTCAGACATCGGATCTCCGGGGGTCGATGGACCACCCGTGATGCCAGAGGATCCATATGCATATGTGGTAGCTTCTTTTTAGGCCCCGCCATCTCCTGATTATGTGTTGGGTCCTGAGTTCCCACCTTTACCAGACTCTGTTCTAGAGCAGGTTTATCTATAGTTCATGCCACCAGAGGATGAGGTACTCCCAACTGAGGAGCAGCCCCTACCTGTTGCTGTCTCACCTACTGCTGATTCACCAGGCTATGTTCCTGAGTCAGATCCTGAGAAGGATCCGGAGGAGGATGATGATAAGGACCCTGAGGAGGATCTTGTTGATTATCCTGCCGATGGAGGAGACGATGGCGATGACGAGGATGAGTCATCCGATGAGGACGAGGATGATGAGGATGTTGATATTAAGGGGGATGAGGTGGAGGAGGAGCACCCAGCTCCTGCCAACTCTACAGCTGTTGCTTTACCAGCTGTTGATCAGGCCCCATCTACTGAGGAGACTAAGACGTTTGAGACCGACGAGTCTGCGGCCACACCATCACCACATCAGGCTTACCACGTTACTGCTAGGATATCGATACGAGATCAGCCACCTACACCATTTTGGTCTGATACGGAGTTCCAACTCCTGGCTATACCTACTCCACCACCATCACCACTTTCCCTACGGTCATCACCACTGCCTCAGATTCCATCTCCACCACTACCCTCGATACTATCCACCACTACCAGTATCACCACCCTTACCTGTATCATCTCCACCACCTGCTAGTCATATTCGTCTGTTGGGTTATCGAGCTGCGATGATCTGGCTAAGAGTTGAGGCCCCATCTACTTCCCATTCACTACTATTACCACCACCCATCATACTCTCCCACAACCAGGATCAATGCACCATCATCGGGGATAACTACCAATTCACCTATAACCAGCTACCTACTTCATCACACCTTCAACTACTCTCTACTGACCAAAGATCAGATAGACCTGAGTTTACCTACCGCTTTGGAAGAGGTTTAAGGTTTCGCTCTCGATCTGAGATAAGAAGTAGGAGAAAGCTCGTCTGCCCCTACTGCTAGACCTCCTGGAGGTTTTAGGGCGGACTATGGTTTTGTTGCTACCATGGACATGGAGATTATGCGGGATCTAGAGAGAGATGTCGGTTATGGATTCACGATACTTGGGATTGAGATACCGTAGACGTGCCAGGCCCCAGCGACTGATAGCCAAAACACAGAGTTGGGTCGACGATGAACAGAGTTTTACCACTAGGGTTAGCCAAGCACACAGACTAAATTATATACGAGGTTGGCATGATGATCATACTGACGACAGCTAATGGCCATTGTCGGACTCAAGAATATGTATAGGGATAGGCGAGCTCATGCTCGTTACGCAAGGCTTCATGAGGCTTAGGCCATGATGTCCGAGAGGCTTGGGGATAATCCATGGTGCGAGTGACCTTGCACGTGCAGAGTTTATGACCATTATGTACTCAGGTGGATAGCACAGCAGCAAGTGATTACAGAGTTTTAGCAGCGACAGCAGGAAGGCATGCGGCGATTAACAAAGATCTGGCACGGACCACATTAGACCAGGCACAGTTCATTTAGGCACAAAACTGCTGAAGAGGCTTCAACCGATGACAGAGTTTGAGAGGCTCAGAGGACCCCTAAAGTTCCCGCACAGCCGTGCACCAGAGGAGGCCGTACGTTAATAGATCATGTATGGCTAGTTCTTTTTTACAGCCTACTAAGTATTACGGGTAATTCCTGGCTAAATGGCTTTAGTTATAATAAATTTTTTCTTGTAACCTAAATCGTTATGATCATTTTGATCTGAAACCAATCATGTAGTATTCAATTATATATGGAATGGTGGTATTATGTCATGTCTGTAATCGAATTTATAATAATCAGTCGATTTAGTTACACCATTGTTACTTCATACAGTTGTAATTTCACTGTGTGTTGTGAACATCACTTTACATATTGTGAAATGTCATGTCATGGTGATGATTGTGAAATCTAACGGGTAATATATTTACTTATGATTTGAAGAAAATGCAACAAATAAAAGAAAATGGCATCAAAGAAAAAGACCACATGGTTAAACCTAGAAACAACAACCACAACCCCCACCACCTAAATACTGTGGTTTGACCGATTTTAACCCAAGAAATTCTTTGCCCTTATTGAATCAACAATCAAACATGATCTTTCACAAGAACACTATGCCTACATCTTATTCATGCATGAAAGACCAAGTTGTTTATTTGAAAACACAGCCATAACATAACTCATATACCCCATACTTCATTCATCCTACTTGGTTTCTTGATTTCTCTGGTTTCGACTCATACTCAGCACACAAACAAACCCACACCTTTTTTTTGTATCTTCATTATGCACCAAAAACCCTAAAAACTCTAACCCACTTTTGTCACTCTTAGATTTTCGATACTAGTCGTGGGTCAAGCAAGGAGAGGTAGTGTCTTCGTGGTGTTATAAGCACGTCAGTGAGGCCTAAGTGTGTGGAACGACTTTTGGTTTAGGTGTTGCCGCGAATCATTAAGGGTTACACCATTAGGGTTTTCGGATGGTTCAATTTAGGCAATGTCGCCCTCCAAGGCCCCTGTGAGTCCTACACTCTTTGTAACACCCCTCTCTGATGAAAGGCATCACTTCATAACCATGGCGTCATATCAAAGCATAAAAGGCATAAAACATAACTGATAACGTAACAAGGTGGAAAGCCGGAAACAAACATCGGCTCCCATTATGAAGTTTAACATGCATAAACGTAAAGGAAGTTTGAAGGACAAAACATGTGTCCAAAACATAAGTCTGCAAGAGTCAATGATAATAGAGTGGAAGCTAAAGGGTCTCTTCCTAAGCACAATCTCTCATGCCCAACTCCCTCTAGTTACCTGCCGTAAGAAACATGAAAAGAATACGGCTGAGCATAACGCTCAGTGAACGGATATAATGATAATGAAATAATAAACATAAGTCCTGGATAAGGAATATAAAGCAGCGGAAAGATTCATGAGTGTCATGAGGAACCTGGAGAAATATGTCATGAAGAATAGCAATGAACATGTAAAACATGGTTGTTAAGATGTAAACGTATAATGGAATGTCATAGGTAGTATAACATAGCAATAAGGGTTTGCCCACGAGCTCATATAATCATACATAATAATAACGTGCATACATGCATGAAGTAGAGGGGATGCCTCAACATGTACTAGAGGGGTGACCTCTTATAATGAAATGGGTGGAGGGATCAACTCCAATGTGATGGGATGTAGAGCACACACCAACCAATCACCATGAAACGTATAAACATGTAAACTAGGATGCACCCATACCCCCGAATAATAATGCCAGACATGAAAGAAAAGTAACATGCAAAAAGGGACGCCGCGGGAAATCACTCTCAACGCGAAAGAGTCAGACACAGTGCCTCAAGTGTCATGTCAATATAGGTACCTCCATAACTAGGTGTTAATCACATAAATCATGGTCATGCATATATATATATATAGCTTCAGGAGCCAGTGTAACATGAAAATAAACATGGAATAAATCAATGGCAACACATAGAATGGGAAGCATTAGCAAGTTCCTTGGGATTGTTAAAAAAAAAAAAAAAAAAAAAAAATGAATCATGAATATAAGGAATGTCCATTCTGAAGGACGGAATAAATCCGTACCGTGGACATAAGCAGTGAAAGGAAGAAATAGAAAGATATCACTCCGTCTTCACACGTGCTACATGATAAAGAGCTTGTATAAGTTACTTGTGCATGATTTAAGTTTCTTTCTATATTTAGTAACTTTCTATTTTTGGTAACTTTCCTTGATTGGTATACTTGTATGTTTCTTGGATTGTTGTATTCCATGATTTGTATCTTGTTATACTTGGTATTCTAAAAGTAGTACTTTCCTTATTTAGTAAGTTTCCAAAAATAGCAGGTTTCTATAAATAGTAACTTTCTAAAAATAACAGGTTTCCATAATTAGTAACTTTCTAAAAATAACAGGTTTCCATAATTAGTAACTTTCTAAAAATAACAGGTTTCCATAATTAGTAATTTTCTAAAAATAGCATGTTTCCATAAATAGGAAGTTTCCATAAATAGCATGTTTCTATAAATAGCAGGTTTCCATTTCTGTGTCTTGGATTAATAAATAGTCTATTATTATAAATTTAGATAAATCATGTTATTTAATATACTTTAGGTATAATTGGTAATTAATTATAATTAGGGATATAAATGTCATTTTCATGATTTCAAGGGTAAAAACTGTAGTTAATTAAAGTTAAAGGGTCTAAAGTGAATATAAATATTTAATCATGCTTGATTTCTTGTTTTATTATTTTTCTCCGATAATTCTTCTTGATAACAAAATTAACACGAAATCATTAACCCTTCATAATTATTTAAGTTTCTTTTAATTAATTAAACACGTACGAGAGTAATTTAATTATTGCGATGACACCACTTGTAAATTAATCACTAATTGGGCCGAAATCCATGTGGGCCGGACCCTTATGGGCCGAATATAAAATAACATAAATCATAAGCCCATATATTAAACCGAAAACAATTAGTTCATAAGCCCACATTTTAAGCCGAAAATAATAAGTCCATAAGCCATTTTTTTTTTAAGCCGAAAATCATAAGTTCATAAGCCACTTTTTAAGCCAAAAATCATAAGTTAATAAATCCACATGTTAGCCGAAATGATTTAATTCATAAGTCCACATATTAGTCGAAAAAAATATAAGTTCATAAGTCCACTTGTTTAAGCCGAAAATCATAAGTTCATACGCCTACAATTATATTTTTAACGTGCTTTTAGTCCTCCCTTGGCCACCATAACCACTCGACATAAAAAAAATATATGTGCCAAGTCCCCCTAGGGGTCTCGGCTTGCCTTGGTTCGACCCACAACCACACGACAACAACTAAGGCCAACACTCATGTGCCGAGTCCCTTAGGGGTACTCGGCTTGATTTCTTGGCCAAAAGAGCCACACGAAACATCCCTATAATTCTTTACTCAAACAAATTTTGATTCATGGCATGTTATAGTTATTTAATCATCACCATTTAACATGTATTTCTTGTATTATTTCATGAGTAGTCATATCGTTTCATGTGATAAATTACTAAGGTTTCTTGGCTCAATTTATGCGTATAAAATAATCACAAGGAAGGAAATAAAATGTTTTTATGACGTACCAATTACGGGGATTAATCGAGGATTGAACAAGGATGAAAAACACTAGGATTTTACGAACCAAAAATTGAAATCTTGCTCCTTCTTTTCTTCTTGTAGGCGCCGGCTAGGTTGTAGAATATTAGGGTTTCTCTTTTTTTTTTGTACAAAATGAATGAGATAATGAACTATCTCCAGTAAATTATATTTTGAGACTTGGGCTTGGGCTTTAATCCATAAAATGGGCTTTTCCTGTACCTTGGGTGCCGAATTATACATAGCCCAAAAAAGGGTTAGTTTTTATTTTTCGAGTCGTATTTCGTACTTACGTGTATTCGTATTTTTAGTAAATTTTATTTTCTTGATATAACTTGTCGTGATTAAATAATTATATATACGTATTTGTCATGATTTGTGATTTATTAAAATTTCGAATTTCATGGTAATTTCATGCGGGTTTTACAAGGATGCATTCAAACACTTCATTAACCCTTTTCCTGCTTTGTCATGAGCTTGAGTAGTTGATAACACATCTCATTCCAA
>BQNB010096047.1:0-25722 GCA_026074375.1 Tanacetum coccineum
TGTTGATGTGATTTCCCACTACGCTAGCAACGGGGTGGGTTTTCAAACTAAGAACACCGGTCGTTGGTTGTGATATCCTGCTCCGTTAACCACGAGGTAGGGGTTCAAACTAAGCAACGCATTCCTAGCTTTAAAGAACTGATGATTATGATGTTGAAAATGTTGCAAAAAGTTCTAAAAGTTTAAATCTCGAAACCAAGTTACGAAGTCTTAATAAGTTGTTGCTTTGAGTCATGATTCATCTTGAATTATGACTATGAAAATAAGTTGGCCTATGGTTAAATTAAAATGAGTACACACATTCAATCGTATATCCATGTTGGGAGTTGAAAATTCACAAGTCATAAGTATGAGGGCTTAACATCTAAACTTATATCGACAATGATCTTGTTTAATTGCTTAGCTTGGAACTTGTGAAAAATCGAGGACGATGAATTTATCCGTAAGGACATCCGTAGATCACTCTACGGGCGCTTCTCATTCTATGATCCCAGTATTAATAAATAAAGAAAGTCAAACTTGTTAAAAAAAATATTAGTTATAGTTAGTGTAAATTCAGAAAATGGTGAAAACGGGGCTTACATGTTTACTTCATAACATTGCGTGAGGACACACAATACCTTAGTTTGGGGGATTTTGGTATGTGCTTAATTACACATACCTTTTACCTTTAAAAACGAGCTAAAATAACCAAAAACGGACTCAAAATGCCAAATATATGCTTGTTTTGCTAATTGTGTTGTGCAGGAACGGATATCTCACAAAAAGACGAAAAACCAATCAAAAAGAGACAAAACCGAGCACGGAATGGAAAAGACTGTGCAAAATCAAGGCCAAAGTCCAAAAATGCCAAAGTCAGAGTCAATACTGAAGAATCAGCAGTCAAACCGGAGCCGGAACTGAAGAATACTATTGAATGCAATCTTTACCCATCTGATGGGCCGGGAAAGCCCAATAGTATATCTATGAAGACTGTGAAGACCAAATGGGCCCTCAATCATTTACAACAGCCCATTTGTGTGCAATTGACAAAGACTGTGAAGACTTTGAAGGCCCAATCCTAGCCCAGTTACAGCCAATCTCAGCCATTGTACACACAAAACCCACTCCATAACCTTATTGGGCTTGAAAAAGCCCAATAAACAAACCTGTACCTTATTGGGCCCAAACACACTAAAATGGGCCCAATACAAGCCCACACACCTTATTGGGCCCAAACCCAAGCCCAATGGGCCCAATACAAACCCAAGCCCAACAAAAGCCCATTAATCCTTTTTATAAACTTTAGGGACTAAAAAGGTCATTTTTGAAAGTTGTTTTAAAAAGAAAATTGGTTTAATAAAACACAAGGGCTGAAAATGCAATTAACCAAATCCTTTTATTTCTTTTAGTTAATAAACAGCAGGGACCATTCTTGTAAATCACCTAAAGTCCCTTTTATCCCTTTTTAGTTACAAAACACAAGGACCATTGTTGTTAAAACCTAAACTATCTTATAACTAAAAAAACGGGCAAAAACAAAATAGAAAGAGAGAAAGAGATGGGGGACTAAACCTGCCTCTTCCCCATACTTATCTTTTAAACCCTGCTAACCATAACAGTACCTTCACCATTTCCCGCCAAACCCCAAACCACCACTTCCCCACAGTTTAAGCCCCAAACCACCTCCCAAGTACTCCACAGCTCACTCTCACCCTTTCCCACAAACCTAGTGCCCCTATAACCCTTTCTCAGCCAAAATCACTCAACCCCGAAGTCCCCATCCATGGCTGAGATTAAAGAGAAGCAAATAAAGGGTTAGGATTGATTGGAGGGACATCCTACTCCACAGCAAACACTTCCCAAGTCAAAAAGAAGAAAAAGAGCTTGTATAAAAGCTAGAAGACCAAGCCGAACAACATAACTTTTTTTTTACTTTTTCTTAGTGTAAATTTTACTTAAGTTTGCATTTAAATATTTGTATTCAGTTTCTTTTTAAGTTTACATTGTATTACTTTCAGTTTTAATCAAAGTTAAGAGCTTTTGTGATATTGCATTTGTCAAAATTCAAACTATCATTTAAGTTGTTTAAATTCAGTTTAACTTGCTTAAACATGTGTTAAAAGTGATTAAGAGTTCACTTGTAATCATTTTTCCTGGCCTCATTTCACCAAAAATCAGTTAAAAAGGTTTTTATATATTTAAGGGGGTGTTTGGTTTAGACCCAAAATGGGTCATTTTGGGTTTGGTATGGGTCAAGCTCACTCAGCCAACTTTGGCTGAGTGAGTAGGGTTCATTAGGCCATTAAAATTATCATTTTTAGTTTAGAAACAAGTTTTTATGTCCCTTTCTATTTTCTGCCAAAATCTCATTAAGCTAATTTGAGCTTAAGTGCTCAAGCTGCATAAGCAGCTTAAGCACATTGTGTTTGTGCTCTTTGGTGTTGTTTCTAGCCAAAAACCAAAGCCCTTGTTCTGTCCTTTAACTTGACCAAACATAAGTCAAAACTTAGCTTTGCAAATTTTTTGAAAACCCTCATCTTAAGCCCCAATTATCAGCAGGTTTAAGCTTATCATATTAGCTCAAATTTTGGAAATAAGCTCACTTACCACCCTTTTAAATCTGTCTAGGTTTGGTTTTGGGTAATAAGCTCATATGAGCTTATTTTGATAAGCTAAAATAGGCCTTTAAGCAAACTGTTAATTCCCCTGGTGCTGAAACCAATTTTCAGCACCCTTGTTCTAGCTTATTTTGCATTAAGCCTTAGGATCTTATAGCTTTTCTTTATAGCTTAATACTTGTTCTTTAAGTCCCCAAATTATTATAGCTTATCTCAGCCTTTAGCTTAGCTTATTCTAGGTTTAAAGTTCCACTTTTTCTCTTTTTGTAAACTGTTAACATAGCTCATTTCAAATTCAGCTTATCTTAGGGCTTATTCTAGAAAACTTAGCTTATTTAGGACTCCCCTATCCCTATTTATTTGTTTCCCATAGTTGTAGCTTATATTGTGCCTTAAAATCCCCAATAAGCCAAGAAAAATAAGCCATAAGCTTATAAGCCACTGCAGCTTTTAAAAGCCACTTTTCTGGCTTATTAAGCTCAATTCAGCTTATGTGCTTATTAGGAAAAATGTTCCCCTTAAGCCCCTTAGTAAGTTTGCTTTTATAAGTTTTGGCCAATAAGCTGTTTGGACCCACTTTGCTAATCGGGGTCCACCTTAGGGACTGTTTGTGTAAATTCATCTTTTAAAGTTACAACTGTTAGTCCCCCTTGTCAGTTTGCTGTTACCCCGTTTGTCCTTTCAGTCCTTTTCACTGTTAGTCCCAAAGTTAACTTTAGTTAGTTTATTTAAATTAATTAATTAAATTAGGTTTAAATTTAATAAGTTTAATTACTTTTATTTAAAACAGTAAAATTTGGGCATTTTTATATTTTTAGAATTGTTAACTTTTTCTTTATTTAATTTTATTTTTTCAGAATTTTTATAACTTTAATTTTTTGTCTTTTTCTATTTTCTTAGTTTTAATTAGTTTTTAATCTTAAAAAAATCATAAAAAATCTAAAAATTAATAAAAAAATATTTTTCTTTTTTATAAAATTTTCTTTTGTCATTTAGTGTCTAGGAAAAATATAAAATTTAGTATAGGTTTAATTTTTCTTAAATTTCAGTTTTAGACCCGTTTTATCCGGTGCGTTTTACCGTTTCTTTTCGTTTAGCATTCAAACGACCTCCGTTTTAGTTCTAGTTTTCTTTATTTTTCAAGTTAAGTTAATTAGAATTTAATTTTGATTTTTAATTTAATTTAGCATTTATTTTTCTTAATTTTTAATATTTAGGTTTCCCGATACCTTATTCTGTTCCCCGTATTTAATTTAGATTTAATTTTAGGATTTCCTTATAACTAATTTTGTTTCCCGTAGTTTTTAAGATCCCTATTTCCTATATTTGTTTCCCGTAGATTAAATTAGATTTTATTTAATTAATTTTAGTTGTAATTATATCAGTGTTCATATCATATATTCTCCATCAGTCAATTTCTCTTCAAACCAGGATAATTTTCAATTGCAGCCTCGTTGGGACATACGACCCGGGAATATCTCTTCCGGAATCTTTTTATCATTGATTCTCATGTATACTATTTGACGAATCAAGATTTTGACCCTTTTTGCCTTGGTTAAGGGCATTCGGTTAGGATCTGTATTAGGGTTGCTATATAAGTGTGTACTATATTAAACGAACCACTAACCCTCAATTTTATATTCATTTTACAACTTGGTATCATATTTTTTGGTGTCAAACATATTTTTCGACACTAAGCTAAATGTCGAGTCCTAATCTTAGCTAGAACCAATCTACTACTTCACAAGATATACACACTCACAAGATCTACACTATCGGATCTTAACAATATCCGAATCACACAAATACACAAGATAAATACAATAGAGAGGTTTGGTACTTAGAAGAAAAGAGGAGATATCACTAATTAACACTTCGTTTTTTGACGAATACGAGTGTTCTTCTCTTGCACTTGGATGAGAGGGAAGAGATAAGAAGAAGACGATTGATCACTGAAACAGTTCTAAGTATGTTTGTGATTCAAGAGTTTGAGTGAGAGAAAGAGGTTTAGAGAGAGGAAAGAAAAGACTGAAAAATTTCGTGCAAAAGAGGAATTATTTCTATTGGGAATGGAGCAGTATTATAGGAGGGTAATTCACCAACGGGCTCTCTGGATAAGAACAGGCGGTCCCGTCGGTCCCTTAATATTATAAGGGGCCGCCAGGCCTATACAAGGGTTCGCCGCCTAGACTACGCCTCTTTTTTTTTTTGTCTTTTTGTGGAAAATGTTGTATCTGGTGTAGAAACTTCCGTTTTGGGGGGAAATTTTGAATTTCAAATTTGAATTTTAAATTTTAAGTTTTTAATAAAACTTTTTATTTTAATTAGATAATATTTTGTAAAAGTATTTTTTGAGAAAATACTTTTATTGAATTAAAAGCTGAGGAGTAGAGAAAAATATTTTTTGCTTCACTAATCATGCTTATTATTTTGTTTGTTCCATACCTTAAGTGATCCACTATAATTAGAATGAATTTTTACAATTTTAATAATTTGTAAACGTTTATTTTTATTGTAAACGTTTTTACATTTTGTTATTATCAAAACGTTGAGAGGTCTAAAAATATAAATAACGTTTTTAGACATTATTTGTATGAACAATCTCCCCCTTTTGATGATGACAAAATATAAACTCATTTTAAATAAAATTAAAGATGTCAAATTATTAAATGAGTTATGTTCCATTTCCCCCCCTTTTTAACGAATTCAAAAAGAATGATCGTCGAGTTGTGAAGGAAGAAATAAATCGACGATATCAAGACTCCCCGTTGATGTGTGCTCCCCCTTGTTCGGGGCACCAAGGGATCGATCTTACGAAAATTGTTTTGTTTCAAAACAAAGTTAGAAGTACAAGTGCAAGACAAATATCTTTCAAGTTAACACATTATATTTAAATCAAAAGAAGACAGATAACAAGAGGTACAACTAAAAATCTTGATTGCAATAGTACACGAAATTAAAAAAATACAAAGGAATTTTAAAAACTAAAAAAAAACTACTCTTCACTCTTCATCTTTCTTCCTCTTTTATAAGCTGAGTCTTCAAATCTTTGTGTTTGTTGTGTGAGATGCAAGACTGAAATTAATCTTGGCCATTGATAGTCATCTTGTGCTTCTTTTGAACAAATACCCATCGTTGGATTGATCTTGAAAAGAGTGGGATTGCCAAATAGGACTAGGGGTTTAGTGGAGGAGGGGGGAAGGGTTTGTCCATAGGAGAATTAAGGTTACAGGGTAAAAGGTTCGAGGCGAACCCGTAACTTGGTTTGGGGGGGAAAAAGAAGCGGGAAAAGGAGTTATAAAAGAAAGGGGGTGACAGGGCACAAGTTTGCCCATTTGGCAAGGTTAGCCCCTCAAAGACATTTATATCTTTAGCTCCATTCGGTCTTGTTTTGTATATTTTGGGGACTTGGGCAATCAAGTCCCAAGAGTATACAAAACTCTTTGCATGAACCGTCCTCTTATGTGCACATGTTTTAGGGCTCTTGACAGTTTTGGACTCAGTAAGTTAACTTTTCCCATCTTGGCAGTTTTCCCCCGTGTCTTTTCCTTTTTCATCTTTTCTTTTATAATTACAAGTTTGGGTTTGGCAAATTTTTAAACCCTAAACTTATATTTCTTCACATGTTGACTTTTGGATTTGTCGGGGTTGACTTTGACTTTGACCAGTTGACTTTTCTGTTGCCTTTTTGACTTGATTGACTTTTCGGCTTCGATTTGGCTTTGTCTTTCACAGTCTTTTCTATTCCGAGTCCGGTTTTGTCGTTTTAGCTTTGTTTTTCGTCCTTTTCTTAGTTATCCGTTCCTGCACAATACAATTAGCAAAACAAGCGTATATTTGGCATTTTAAGTCCGTTTTTGGTTATTTTAGCTCATTTTTAAAGGTAAAAGGTATGTGTAATTAAGCACATACCAACGATATTATATAAAGTTATGAATAAAATAATATTCTTAGAGACCATTGTTTAACTTACAATGTCTGGGAACGAAATGAGACCATTGCGCAACTCACAATGTCTAAAAAGTAAAATAAGACCATTGTGCAACTCACAATGCATTAAGAAATAAACTCGTATTTATATAATAACTCTTATATAAATAAGCGTACGATATACGCGAAAAGAATGCAAGCATATATATTATATATATGTATATGTATGTCACGTAAGCACTTAACGTAACAAGTAATGTAAGCACATAAGCAAGTAGCGTGTATGCACTTTGAAAACGTTTAATGTGATGCAATATTTGTGAAAACGGTTATAGTCTAGGGTAAAATATGCAAACCTAGCTCTCTGAACCAGTGCTCTCGATACACAATCTGTACACCCTCAAAAAAATTACAACATTAGCAGCGGAATACCACTTTGGGCTGTGCTACTTCATAATACACAGCGCTAGATACAAGAGATATACCTCTACACGCCCCAGACCCTTATTCCGCTGCGACCTAATTTGGGGGTGTTACACATCGGGCGGGACATGAAGATAGGCAATCAAGTATTGGAACCACCTTCATTGTTGAAAGAGCTTATTACAAAAAAAACAATTACATAAACAAAAACAAATTGACAAACATTACTACTATACTTAAACAATCTTTGTATAATACACAATTTTTAAAAACCAATATTTAGCGAAAGAAAAAAATGTAGACAGTAATTACAAGTCATGCCCGCCCATAGGGCGGGCTTAGCCACTAGTCCCTATGTATGATAATATATATATATAAAACAATAATAAATATATATAAAAGAGAATTAGAGGAGAGAGAAAGAGAGAAAAGAGAAGAGATAGATAGAGATAAGAATAAAAGATCCATTAAGAATTAAATAAAATAAGAAGTGGTGAGAAGTGACTAAAACCACAATTTGAGATGCAACGACTTGCATTAATGCCATTTATTCATTTTAGATCACCATTTGAGTTTTAGAAACGTTAATTTTATGCGTAGATGGTTCAAATTAATTTTCATGATAACAAAAAATAAGAGAAAAAATGAAATTGCATCAAAAATGCGTAAATTTCATCTAATTAAAAGCTAGAAAATACACATTAGAAGTTTGTTTATTTAATGCATCAAATATAAGAGATCATCTAATATAAGTCTGAGCATCTCGAAATCGATTATAGTTTACTTCTTATCCTTCTTAATTGATCATGACTGAAATATATATTTATATATATATATATATATATATTATATATATATATATATATATATATATATAAATATCAATAAAATATATATATATATATAACATACATAATAATATAAGCAGGAGTGCATTTTGACAATTTTATTCCACGTCATAATGCCATGTCATCATGCAAGCCATGTCATCACTATTTATCATAAATTTTGAATTTGTCATAATGCCATGTCATCATGCAAGACATGTCATCACTATTTATCATAAATTTTGGATTTTTTAAATATTTATTACAAAATTCGATTATTAATTTTTTTTGTAAAATTCATTTTTTTAAAAATTTGCCAGCAACTAGATTTGAACCTAATACCTTTGTGATATTAAGAAACCACATTACCACTAGACTAGCTAATTTTTTTGTATTATATCTTGAAAGTTAAAATATATAAGGTCGATATTCTTTTAAATAATTTTGGATTTTTTAAGAACATATCCATCACAAAGAATCCGGTCTTCTTATCATATTAAAAAAAGGTGCGTGAATAATATTTAGGTCTCTTAAAGCAAAAACCATAATAGCTAAAAAACCATATACGTTAGAACAACCTTCAATTCAATCCAATCCACTATGGTTTCCCAGGTAATCATGTTCTTTCGTTATTCTATACATTCTCTCTATCATTGACGCTGATAAATGATCATGAATTAACTAACTGATCATTGTTTGCCTCACGCCAAAGTTTATTTTTTATATCTCTTGCAGGTTGAGGATCCCATATCTGTTTTGACAAATGGTAAGTACATTACTTGATACACAATGGGCTTCTTTTTAGCAACAGGTGAGCACATATGATCAGTATTTAAATTAAATGTTTACCTTTCCTATGCCTGCTTTGTTTGTTGCTACACGTGTGAAGTGAATATTAGATTCATATTGGAATATCAATTTTGTTTACGCTTGGTTCATGTTCAGTTACACTTAACTGGCATGATCGAAAAGGTGTGTGCATGTTGTTAAAAAAACTTATAATGATAATCAACTATGATTGTAATCTTTATCATTGTTTATAATGCTAATCAAACTCGGTGAATGTTGCAACCAACAATCCCTGTCGAAGGAAGAACCCCGCCTACCGCATGTTTCTCTGTCCAGACACTTTTTTTTTCATTCTGTAATTTGGAGACATTATTAACATTTGATGCTCTAAATTCATTAATGTTTTTGGTACAAAACCGATTGTTATTGCTTAAGCCTGCATGTACTATGTATAACTTTTTTTATTAGAAGTATTTCTTTGGCATTATACAATTCTTATTATCAGAATATATAAAGTAACGGCAGTAGACTGCTCTAGACCATGTGAAAAGATATGTCCTGCTAATGCAATATCTTTTAAGTCTGCACTTGAGGCCCTTTCCTTCTTCATGTTAAATATTGTTCTTATAAGTATATACAACAAGTTTACTAAACTTTTTAATTTTACTAGAAAAGCATTGTGCATATCGATCTTGGTCTACATGATTATGTTATTTCTGATCAAGTTATTTACATTTTTAATGTAAAATCTGATAGGAGTAATAACAGAGCGTTGTTATGGCTGTGGATGATGTTTTCCAGTTTGTCCATACGATAAAATAAGTATTTCCTTTATCCTTATAATTTACTTCTCTAATAGACTTTTTTTATTAAATTGTTTGCTATGTTACTCAGGCAGTGGCAAATTCCACATCAGCAACCTTCTTACGTGTTGCTGGTAGTGAGTTGATTCAAAAGTACAGATGGTCTCTCTCCTTCTATTGTCTTTATTAATGAAATTGATGTCGTTGGTACAAAGAGGTACGCTCAATGGCACATGAGTCTTTTAACCTTTGCTGTGACTTGAGATCTAACCACATTAGTTATGCACAGGTATGACGCCCACTCCGGTGGTGAGCGTGAAATTCAAAGAACTATGTTGGAATTGCTGAACCACTTGGATGGGTTTGATAGAAGAGGTGATGTGAAGGTGATTTTGGCTACAAACAAAATTGAATGTCTTGATCCAGCTTTGATTCGACCTGGTCGAATTGATAGGAAGATTGAGTTTCCACTTCCGGACATTAAAACTATGAGACGTATTTTCCAGGTTCAGTTTCAACATATTGATACGGGTGGGTTATGGGTCAAAACGGGCTCAGAGAAAAACATGTTACTCTTAGTAGGCTTGGGTTGACATGTTCTATTGATGTTTAATAAAAACGGTACCTGTAAATTCAGAATGTGTGTGATATTTTAAGTGTGGTAGTGAACATGACATAATTCCATCAACATCCTTGGTACAAAAGAAATTACTGATGCAATATATTTCGGCAAATATTTGTTATGTGCTGTTATTATTTTAGGGTTATGCATTGATTACTTGATTATTGAAATGTTAAAAATATGTATAATGTCTCAGTTCCCATAATAGAAATTTAAGGATCTCGGCTTAAGTAGTACCTTTATTTATCTGCAGCTAAAATTCATTACTGCGTCATAAGCTCTTAATGAAATCTGCTAATCTGTTTTCTTGAATCAGCATATGCTGTTGGTAAGCATAAGAGATTTGACTTTCTTGCAGGTATGTTTATTGCGCCTGAGCTAGCTAGGATTCCCATCTTATTTTACCACTGAACTTGTATTAAAGCTATTATTTTTCTGTAATTTGTTTCAGATTTTGTGCCTGAGAAAGTCAAATCAGAGGATGCGTTAAAAGGAGTACCGACTGATCAATAGATGTCATCCGGGTAGCTTTTTTTATTGTTCTATAAGTGTCAACTGAGTAGCCCTTTTTGTAATGTTTTTTAAGAAGATGATAATTCTAATTTGTAAAAATGGCTGTTAGCTAAGATTTGACGATATGATCTGTCACACCCCGCCAAGGCGGAAACGTGAGGCGTAACGAGAAAGGATATCATCACAACACAATGGCGTCTATACAGAGAATTCTATATGAAATAAATAAGTAAAGCATAGACACAAAGTGTCATAACAATACCCATAAAACTAACCAAAATCCAAAAGGCGTCTTTATTGATGAAACGTAAGTTCTCGCCAATAGAAAGACATGCAACAATTATCCATAATCCAAAGAATGCAAAATTCAAGACAATAAAGCAATAAACTCCATGATATCCTACGATCTCTTTCTAGCCACTTCTCTCTATCTTATTCCCATGATGCTCACCTGAAAATGATGCTTAAACGTCAACATAATGTTGGTGAGAGTCATAGGTTTAAGACACGCCAATAACTCGCTTTGAAATCACTGTGATAAATAAAACATAGCATAGCAGAACATACAATGAACTATCATACAAGCTAACATGCAATCACATAAATCTACATTGAGACGTTCACGCTCAATGGTCACAAACATAGAAACAAAACATACAACAATGAGACAATCA
The DNA here is from genome assembly GCA_026074375.1 of Tanacetum coccineum. Classification (NCBI taxonomy): domain Eukaryota; kingdom Viridiplantae; phylum Streptophyta; class Magnoliopsida; order Asterales; family Asteraceae; genus Tanacetum; species Tanacetum coccineum. The sequence goes on from BQNB010096047.1 coordinate 11,182, forward strand.
CGCTCACTATCAACAATCCACAGCAATGAGACGATCACGCTCACTACTAACAATCCATCAATGTCTTGAGACGGTCAAGCTCAAGCACAACAAACAGGGAAAGAAACGTGTCCCACGATCCATATCACAATAGCAAGTAGCACATAACATACAATAGTATCGTATAGCCAATGCCTCATTTAAAACACATTAACCACATGTAACTAAAAAACATTAATACTCATAGCATCATTTCCACCCCAGAAAACAAAGAAAAAAGGGCTAGAAACTCACACTGATGCTTTGCAGCCTTCCCACAAAACACTACACAAATCTAAACAATCAAAACAAACACGTGTTACATAGCACCAAGCAATTACTTAAGCCCATGAACAATCTAGGATTGGATGTCTAAGGTGTTTAATTACCCACATGTTCACGCATGACACCAAGGCCCACTTAACCAACATGTTTACATACTTTTCCAAAGTCTTACAATTTACACGAAAACACAGAATTTTGACTTCAATTTACCATTTTTCAAACCATACATACTGAGCTTTATAAATTTTACCAAATATCACAGGTTCAATACCATGAGTCTACTATCTCCATGATTTTTCCACTAATTTATTTCCGCACTTAAGTGACCTAAATAAAATCAAACTTTTAACTACTCAGTTTCGGATCTGATCGCACACTAAAAAGTTTGGACCTAAAAACCATACTTATACTCCAAATCAGAAGCTCTCCATTGGGGGATCTTTAATAGAGACATAGAACTAAACTCCTATTGGTTGGCTAATCCTAATTCGAATTTTAAGTGGGGGTTTTACACCTCGTAATTTGACCTAATTCTGACCCGAATTTACTGCTTTGACAACTTTTCTCGTAACAATTGAATGACTTCCCGACCATAAAAACTTTCGAGGCCCAATTTTTTAGAAAATAAACTCTTTGAACTATAATTTAGGCACCTGAATCACCTCTAAACACTTTACCATCATTGAGATAACATCTGATCAAGACATCCCTAATTCTGCCCACCTCCAATTCGATATTTAACGAGATTTAAATCCTAACTCTTGCACCATTAAAACCCTAATTAATTTACCACTCATCCAAATTATCTTAATCATCATTAAAGATCATAAAAAATCTAAATTTTATGAAAACCCTAGTTCCACCATAATTAATGTTACATGAATTTAAAGAATAACTAATTACAAAGATTAATAAACATACCTAGTGCTCCTTGATTCTTGATAAAAAAAATATTTTTTTTCTTTGGGGAGTAGGTTTGACCGGTTCTAGGGGAAAGGGGAAGGAAAAGTATTTTAGGTTTTACTTAATCACATATTTATAACCTTAGAATCCTAATTTGAATCAAACTAGTTTCCTTTTTTTTTTCTTTTTTTCTTTTTTTTTCTCTACACCGGCCGAATATACTATGTATATATATTTTTTTATTTTATTTATTTATTATTTAATTACCTTATTTAATTAATTACCTTAAGTTTTTATAAAAACCTAAGCTAATTTGTGTAAACATTTTTACTTAAACGCAATTTACTAGACTTTTAAAATAAATAACTTTTCATTTTTATTTTAACCTAACTTTCCAAAAATAGAAATTCACATTTCATTCTTATTCTAACCATTAACACCTATTCATACCTAACATTACTAACACATAAATATGTATACATAATAATACTTACACGAAGAATCACTAAAACGCTTAAATCACAAAATCATTTCCTTGTCACCAAAAGTGAACAAAATGAACTCCACAAAATCCAATACAAATCCAATCCCAATGAGACGATCACGCTCAATGGATTGATTACCATATCTCACATATCCCACATAAACACATATAATCACGTATAAACACAAATAACACATAACCCATACATTAAAACAGATACATAAGTCAACACTAATAGTTTGACTAACCTGCTCAAGTCATGGTTGTCACAGTATCCCATCCTTTAGGAAATCTCGTCCCGAGATTTAACCAAAAGGTTCAACTCTATCTTTACGAAACAATTAATCGAGGTTACTTATCATTCAAGTAGTCATCCCATACCCATGTTAACTCAAAGTTACACTTTGAATTCCAACTAACTTTCATAAGATATCTTACTGCTAACAACTTTGCCCGCCCATAAAAGGGTAGGCATAGCAGCATAAACGCTCCAAACAAAAATAAACATCCAACTACCTGAACCTCACCTGTCATCGAGGAGACTCGTTAAAAACCTTAAGTTGCGTAACAACGTCATTTACAACCCGGTCTCGCAACTCATCAAACAAGAACTGTCTTGAAACCAAGTTATAAGTTGTTACAAAGCCCAACGTTTTTGAAGAATCGGCTCGACTTCGAGTTTATTCATAAAATAACTTTAACCAAAACCACACAAACACATCTAAGGGCATACTAAGGTCTACAAGAAACCTTACGTACCTAACTTTAACTAAAACTCCTAATGATCCCTTGCTCAACGAACAAGTGTGGATACTCAGTTTATCTGAAGTCCTAAAGACCTCGCTTCAAGCCCAAATGGACCTTAACTACCACCATTCTGCTACATTTTAACCTCTTAATTTCATGGTCACTATTCTCAACAAGTTCCTCAACAAAATGAAGACTTTTGTCAACCTTGATCTCATCAAATGGCACATGCTGACTAGCATCCGCCAAACACATTTTTTTTTCAACACATGGAATGTGTCATGTACACTACTCAACTCCTCGAGCAACCTCAACCTGTAAGCTATAAAGCCAATCCTTTCAAGGATCTCAAACGGTTCTACATACCTTGGTGCTAACTTTCCTTTCTTCCCAAAACCAACCACGCCCTTACAAGGTGACACTTTTAACATAACCAGATCTCCTACCTCAAACTCTAACGGTTTGCGTCTATTATCGGCATAGCTCTTTTGACGGTCTCTCGCGGATTTGAGCTTCTCTTTTATCAACACCACTTTATCAGTCGTTTCTTGAACCAATTCCGGTCCAATCAAACTACTTTCTCCAATCTTAGCCCATAAAATAGGCGACCTACATTTCCTTCCATATAAAGCTTCAAACGGGGCACACCGAATGCTCAAATGATAACTACTACCAATTTGATAACACATGCCCTCATTATATCTTCTAAAGTCTGACTCATACGTTCACTTTATCCATCCGCTTGAGGATGTTAAGCAATACTTAAATCCAACCGCGTCTCAAACACTTTCTGTAACGTCTGCCAAAACCACGAGGTAAATCATCCATCTCAATATGAGTTAATCGTAACCAGAATTCCATTCCTTGCTATTGTCTCATTAATCTAAATCCTTGCCAACTTCACATCTTGAAATATTCTTGTATAGCTAGAAGATGAGCTACTTGGTCAGTCTATCGACCATCACCCAAATCACATCATACTCACTACTTTGACCTTGGAAAATTTACTGATAAAATCCATGGTGATTCTATCTTAATTTCACTCCAATATCTCAATTTGTTGCAGCAAGCCAAAAGTATTTAACATCACATCTTTCACCTCTTAAACAAATCCAATAATTACTAACATAGGTAACTATATCCTTTTCTACACGTGGCTACCAATACATGTCTCCAAGGTTATAGTACGTCTTATCCGCTCCCGAATGTACCAAGTACCTTGATGCATGAGCCTCATCCATTACTACCGTTCTCATCATTCCCTACTAACAGAACTCATATACGATCCATAACGTTCAAACTCTCGTCCTCCTTCTTTTCCATATGTCAATCTAACCCATGAAGCCTTTCTACGCATACGTTTTCTTGCTTGAACACCTCACTTTGGGCTGCCAACATCATTTCGCTTACTCCATACCGAATGGTCATAGACATCGCTCGAACACGTCTAGGTTTCAATCACTCCTTCCTTCTTAACGCATCAATCACCACATTTGTCTTACCTGGATGGTAGCGAATTTCATACTCATACTTACTATACAATTTAATCCATAAGTACAACTATTATTTGCTCTCTTTTGCATTTGTTGGTCCAGGCCACACAACATTTCTGCTGGTGCGTTCTCTACCTTGGACGTCTCACTTAGAGTAGCCAATATCTTGTCCTTGACACTTGACTGGATAGTCATGAACATTGCTCTTACTCGTCTTAGTTTCACTCTCCCTTTCTACTCAATGCATCAACCACTGCATTTGATTTATCGAAGCGTTACACAAATCATTCTTCAAGGTCTGGAAAGCCTCTTATCGTTCTGTGCCCCACTCATACTTTTGATTCCTCTTAGTTAGGGGAACAAACTTAAAAAAGTTTGCGATGAAACATAGATAAGTAACCTGCCAATCCTAAGAATAATCATATCTCAGATGGTGTCGTAGGTACTTCCTAATTCTTTACTGCCTCACACTAGTAACCTTAGCATATAACTTTTCCTTCCTCAGTACTTCCAACACTAACTTCAAATGAACCCCATGCTTCTCTTCTTAATAAACGACACTGGTGCATCCCCACGGAAAATGACTAGGTCGTATAAAACCCTTGTCTTGCAACTCTCGAAGTTGTTCAGACAATTCTTGCATCTCCAAGGGTGCTAGACGAAATGGAGACTTCGCAACTGACGTTGCTCCATGAACCAAATCTATGTGGAACTTCACTTGTCGTCGTGGTGGTCATCGACAAATTTTTCAGAAACACATCAATAAATCTCGTACGACGGAAATATCACTCAATTTTGGTTCATCTACCTTTGTGTTCATTTAAGGTTTTCATGACTCCTTGAGTACGTTCACCATGAACCTGAGGTATCTCATTACCTTCCAACAGTATCCTAACCACCTTCTCATGACATACTATCACAAACTTCCTTTTGGACAACCAGTCCATTCCCACAATGACATCAAAGCTTCCACGACTCAACGGTATTAACGAACTCCAAAGGTTACGAACAATCGAATAGGATAACAAACGAATATCGAGTCAAAGGCTAGAATGTATATAGGAGATTCCCCATATGCAAATAGACGTGGATCAAATGACATAAGAATCCTTTGAAAGAAAGGATACATATATGCACCGAGCGAAAACGCAACGAAAGAAATCAACAGATGTACCATGACAAATGAACACATAAAAAAAATATCAATACGAAAGATGGAAATTCTTATACCAATTATCAACTTTACTCGAAAGATCAAATTATATAATGTTTTTTTTTCCAAGGGATTGGGCTTGAGACAGTACTTTCATATGTGAAATCGTTTAGTGAAACAACATCTTAGATAATTTATGCTTATTAGGAAGTGGAAACACACTGGATAATATTTATGTTGGTGACAGTGATAATATAACCAGAACAAGGTGTTCACATTGTTCGTAATGTGGGCATCCAGGAAGCAAGAGATCTCGACCCAAGGATTCTTATGAACGTTGTAGTTCGATTGCAGGTGAAGGCTGGTGCAGAAACCATTTGGGTTTAAATGTGACTGCTTATCATGTGAGCATGTATGTTTCCACCATACTCTTGTGCGAGTGTTCTTAGTTCATAGATTAATATTCTAAATAATCCCATGAAACCACCATAAAGGTTCCTCTAAGGATGTTTGGATCAAAGTTACACAGAACGAGGTTCGCTTTGGTACGGGATCGCGAAACGGGAACGCAGTTCGCTAGGTCCCTAAAATTCGGTACGAGGAAGGGTAGGCTTATTTCGGAACGCTACGGTTCGCTTTGGTACGATGTACCTGATTTGGTACGATGTACCATATTATTAATAATATTATTTTTCTAAATTAGTATACATATAAGCCGAAATGCCAAATATCATATGATATATATCAATACTCAAAAGATTTACTCAAATGTTTGAATTCTTGAATCCTCAAACATATACCCAAAAGATCAGAATATACCCAAAAGATCATAATATACCCAAAAGATCAGAATACTACATACTACATACTCCATACTACATACTACTTTAGTCCGAATACTACATACTACCCATGGTTAAAGTTGTATCTTGGAAGTTATATTAATATTTAAATTAAACTCATGGTTAAAGCTAGCTGTACCAAATCACTTTGGTACGCCGTACCAAATCACTTTGGTACGCCGTACCAATAGACTTCGGTACGCTGATTGATGTGCTTTGGGAACGCCGAATATAGCGATCCAGATCGCGATCCCGAGCGATCCGAGTCGCGATCGTACCGCGTTTGGGTACGAACGATCCGAAACGCGAAACGCGGCCGAGTCAGCGTTTCCTGTGACTTTGGTTTGGATATTTGTTTTGAAAGTGGATATCACAACTAACCAGATGGAAATCAAATTAGTTGATGAGATAAATCAAAGACAAAGTTCAATCAGGTGATTACATACATAGTTCAACAATACTATACATTTTCTCACTAATTAAAGGTGTCCAAGGGTTTTAGAGGCATATTAGATTATATATTGCCAACGACAGTTAACCTACTTTTTCTCCCATACAACAGCTTCTATAATGTAAACCAATCAACATAAAGAGCTTAGTGACTTTAAAACATCAAGTACGTATTACCTTTCGCCCACTCTTACAAAAGTGCAACTAAAAGTAAGTCTTTCTACTACCCTTCTAAAATATTGCTCACTTTGGCTATCTATCATGTGGTTAAGTTTAAAACAAAACATTTATTTCTTTCTGTTTCTTAGGCGTTTACTAAACTATTTCGTATGTGTATAATTGATTTAACTTCATTTAATTTGCAAAGTTGAATATTACCATCAATGTGGTGAATAACAGAAATGCATTGAGTTGACATCAATGTAAGTTGCTCAATCTGATATAACTTTTTTTATTGATCATACCTGATAGATTGATATCTTGAAATAAGTTGCTCAATGTGTTGTTGTTTAGTCACCTAGATTGCTTGAAGAGACTCTTATTAATCATTATAGAAGAAACTAAACATATGAAGATATAGATTAACAAAATTGAGAATAAAACAAACCTTTAATAACTCGGAGGTAAATCACCGTTAAATAGATTCTAACTCTTCGTACAGCGATATTATCTACATAGATCAATGCCTAAATATGCAAAAACAACCATAATAAGGTAATCCTCTTCTTTCGCTATTCTATTAAGATGTAGAACAGCTTTGCTTCTAAGTGGGGGTGCATCTCCTGGTGTTTTTATGTTGGTGTGGTGAAACTATTGGTGGAACATATAGGCGTCTGGAGAGATAGCATGTGGCCTGATGGTTGGAAACGTTGTTGTTAGAGGATTCGAGTAAAGGAATTAACAATGTTGGTGTTGTAGTAACACCTGTTCGTCTTACAAGTCATTCTCAGTTTGGCGATCCTCCGTTTGTTTCTAACAAACTTATTCAATCCGAGAAACGCAAGGTAGCATTCCACGTCAGATTTAAGTACCAACTTCTAACCACTATTTGATGATAACAATTGCACTCGACTTGCCACTTTTGGTTTCGGCAACTGATTTGTTTTTGCTACATAAAAGCACAAAAGACGTACAAATAGTGTCGTCCATGGAGAAACCAAGCCAAAATGGAGGCGTACAAGTGTACGAGTTCGAATACAAGTTAGACAGCACAATGGGAGGTCTAAAGGCGATTTTTTTAGCAGCATTTGTAGCCTCAAAGAAGCTCTACCTTCTAAATATAGCTCACTCAGACAACCTTGAACAACCTCTTAGTAACGACAAAAGAGTGATGTTGGAACAAGTTCTTCATTGTTTTGATGTAATTTCACCATCTTCTACACGGATAACCATTAATAATCAAACTTAACGTTGTTCTTGTGACATTTGTGTACCTATTTTTTGTCCCTAAAGCATACATTTATGTTATGTATATTGATACGGAAGAAAATATTTACAGAGTTGTCAAACATTTCCTTTTAAGAGCCACGTTTACATAATCTGAGGATAATGATTTGATTGTTTTTTTAGTATAACATCTATGAGACTTCTGTGTTAGATCATGGCCAGTTTAAAACATCAAAGACGTGCAAAATAATCATGGAACTAAATATGTGTGCAAAATTCATTCACCATCAAGTTTTACATATATGTCAGTAAACGGGTGACTTTTGGTAGATGCAGTTTGATAAAGACAAGGTTTAACCCAAGGTAGAGAGCAAAATAGACGAGAATATGAGATAAAAGTCATGAAACATGTAAAAGCGGTTGGGTCACGTATGTATAACACTTTGTGCAGTTAGTGTTAACTTAAAAACTATATATTAAACTGTGATTATTTTCTATTTTCTATTTTAGTATATTTGTGAATTTCAAATTATAGAAAAAATACTTTGGGAGACTATAAACATGATTAATCCAATATGCTGGTTTCTCCGGTTGGACCATTTGACTTGATGGAGATAACCATAACCCAGAGTAACGGTATAATGGAAGAGGCCATGGTGACATAACAATATGATTAGCCATGTGTTTACACATACAAATTTCATTGTAAATCTTACTGTACTAAATAATACCATGCTACTGTTACCGCAGATGGCAAGCGCAGTGCTCAGTTTGAACATACTCTTTTTGTATGCTATAAGCTTCATTCTGTATTGTTTCTTTGAAAAATTCATCCTGAAGCCATTTGTGTTTAGCACTTAAATATGTATTATACATACTGTTATATGCTTGACAATACACACTGTTATATGATATGGCTCATTTTTTTTCCAATTACTTGGTGGTTCTTTAAACGTTGGCTGCAAAACGGACAAGGATATCAAAATTATTATTCTAATCTATTGCATTATTCTAACCACTCAAAGAGGCCGAAGCGCTTAAAAAGTTTCATGTACTATACTTTATATTCATTTTAACCCAATCCTACTCTGAAATTTGTTTGTCTTCCCGCTTAAATTATAAATGCTATAGTCAAAACAAGGCAAGTGTTTGCAACCTCTATCTAGTATTCAAATATAAGCTTTTACATATATATATTTAGTCTTTAGATAAGTTATAATATCAGTAACAGCAAGCTTCCATGATTAATTGTATTATTCGGGTTGCAGACGGGCCTAGGGACAAGATGAAGGAATTTGATAATAACGTTCTCATCGTCAATTTCATAATTTCCAGGTAAAACACTAATGTGCGTTTTAATATAGTGTTCCCACATCTCTCTATAACAATAGACGAGCTCACTATGATGAATTCCATCAAGTAAGAGATATGTATGCATGATACAAAAAGTTATTCAAAAACCAATAATTACCAAAACAAAAAAATAATCTTGAATTGTGATGCAACGAATATGTGAAAATTATTATAAACTTTTAAGACTTAATTTCATGATAAAGATTGTAAACATAAAACACATACTTATTCTTGTGGATAATATATTAACTTTTATTTCCTCTAATTAAAAAAATATAATTTGATATATAATTGATTAACCTTTGCTTATATGTTACAAAAAGACATTCATAAAAAAGACCACACAATAAACAAATTTTAAAAACAAGGTTTCTATAATAAACAAATTTAAAAAACCAATATTTAAACAAAAAAAATTAAAACAAAAATCACAAGTCATACCCGCCCATCGGGCGGGTTTTGCAACTAGTATATATATACATTATGGCCATGGCAAGATTCGAACCTGATAATATATAATATACAAATATATATATATAAATATATATATAGATAGATAAATAAGAATCAATGAGAAGAAAAACTAAAATGAGAATATGAGAAGAAACCACAACCACGCATTTCAGATGCACCTACAAAAATGATGCACTCGCGCTTCTTACTCTCTACATTATCGACCGCGACTCATATTGAAATGTGTGACTGGAAATCCTTCTATTCTTCTATTTTAGTTTTTTCTTCTCCACATGATCCCTTCCCTATAAATAAATAAATAATATATATAATATATATATATATATATAAATATATAATATATATAAATATATAATAAATTTATACATACGTAGAAGACATTCATAAAAAAATACCACACAATAAACAAATTTTAAAAACAAGGTTTCTATAATATACAAATTTAAAAAACCAATATTTAAACATAAAAATCACAAGTCGTACCCGCCCATTGGGCGGGTTTTGCAACTAGTATATATATATATAAAGAGGAAACGTATTTTGCTTAAAACTTAGAAAACTTAAGAAAATGCGTAGTGTTGTTAAAATGAAATACCCTTAGTTATAAAAGAAAATGTAACCTATTAACTACTCTTTAAATACTTAATAACAATTTAAATCATTAACTTTCTTCACTCTTACTTCCTTTACACCCATGTATACATAATAAAATTGCTAGTATACAACATCGACATTATGTGGGGGTAATCGTCTAATATTTTAAAAACTATGAGTATTTGCAAAATAAATATTTATTTTGAGACGGAACCTATAAGTACATAAACAAGAATAATGTACTGATTTTTATTTAAATATAAAATCAAAGATCATCGAGTAATGATTGCAAATACGTAAATTCACATAAAATTCATTGAAAGATATTCTGGAAAGGACTGTACGATACATGTATATCCATATTTCTTATCACTTATATCTATAAATGCCTTGCTGAAATTTGTTTAATATAACTAGGTTTTCAACCCGCACTTCGCTGCAGAGCGCGGGGTTTTAAGTTAATCTTTGTAAACACACAAACAACTACCTGCTGAACAATGTTTGTCATATGGAATCTTTCCTTCCAACAATTTTCTTCTGCGTTCACATAAAAATAATACACAGTAGTACACATTTTCCTTATCCTGCACACACTAAATACACACCATAGCTTCCTCTAAAAAGGTCGCGCTAATCTATCTTAACTAAAAATTATAACGAAACAATGATTGTTACCAATAGTCATGTAACCTTATTGGATATTTGTTTTTTTGCTCCTCTTCATCAGCCAAAATTCACAGTTGCTACTACAATGCATATATCTTTAAATCCCAGAAACTGGTGGTTGTATTGCTAGCCTTACATTCTCTACATTCTCCCGTTATCTGCACAAAATAAAATTTACCATATTCACATGAGTTCATTATGTAATTGCATTGATGGGGTAAAAAATAGTTATGAACATATGCGTGTTGTGTGTGGTCGCTCGGCAAAGTCACTGTTAGGAACACAAAAAGTGTCGGTCACTTCCATGGATATCGGTAGATAGCTCGTTTAGCTATTTTTGGAACCTTAATAGGCTAAGTTAGGAAAAGCCCATGGAAAGCCCATGTAAGCCCATTCTAGTCGGCCACTTTAGGGTATTTATACACCTCTCCATGCCTTGGAGAGGTGGTTGGTTGTTCATTTTCTTACACACATAATATACATTCCATTTCCATTTACTTTCTCTCTCTAAGTTCATCCAATCCACTCTCTCTCTAGTTCTTGCATAAATAAAAGATTACTATTATTCTACAATTGGTATCAAGAGCCATGGAGTGGTGTGTTTAGTTTTTGTGTTTATCTTTGGTTCGTGTGTTTTTCTAGCAAAAATCATCCTTTCTTTTATTTTTTCTTTGTTTTCGAAGCACTTGTGTACACTAAAAGATCATTTACCTTGGTAAAGTTGATCTAGTATCTTTATGATATAGGTGTACATGCTTTGAATCAAGAAAAACATCATTTTTGTTACTTTTGTGTTCGAAAACCTTTACAAAGAACAAAATCTTGATTTTAAATTTTTCGGCTTAAAAACCTTAAAGTTTTCATTTTTCTTGTTCCTATAAGGTTAGTAACACTAGTTGTACAAGATTTTTTTGCAAAAAACCGATCAAAAAAGTGTCTTTTTATGTTTTTGAGATTTTGAGTTTCGTCACTGTTGGTACCGAACAACTCCAGTTAGTTACTATCGAACAACTACTATCGAACAACTCCAGTTAGTTACTATCGAACAACTACTATCGAACAACTCCAGTTTGTTAGTATCGAACAACTACTACCGAACAACTCCTTGCAGTTAGTACCGAACAACTCCTTGCAGTTAGTACCGAACAACTCCTTGCAGTTAGTATTGAACAACTCCAAATTAGTTAGTACCGAACAACTCCTTGCAGTTAGTACCGAACAACTCCAGATTAGTTAGTACCGAACAACTCCTTGCAGTTAGTACCGAACAACTCCAGATTAGTTAGTACCGAACAACTCCAAGTAGTTAGTACCGAACAACTCCAAGTAGTTAGTACCGAACAACTCCAAGTAGTTTGTACCGAACAACTCCAAGTAGTTTGTACCGAACAACTCCAAGTAGTTAGTACCGAACAACTCCAAGTAGTTTGTACCGAACAACTCCAAGTAGTTTGTACCGAACAACTCCATACCGAACAACTCAAGTTTCAAAATTATACGGTTTATTTCTTTGACTTGTAAAATCCCGTGAAACATTAACTTGTTTTTCCTGGTTTTGTTAAGAATTGTAAAATCCCGTGTAGTTTTAAGAACTTTCTCAAGACTTAAAAGACAACTTAATTAAACACAATTTCTTTCTACCACCGATCAATCATTCAGTAATCTTTTTGATACCACTTTATTAATGACGACTCTTGCTGACATGTCACTTCTCTCGGGTGGTGACAATAAACCACCGATGCTTGAAAAACACTTGTATGACTCGTGGAAAAGCAGAATGGAACTTTATATGATGAATAGACCTCATGGTAGAATGATTCTTGCTTCTGTTAAAAAAGGTCCATTTCTTTGGCCAACAATCACAGTGGATGGTGTAACCAGACCAAAGGAATATACTGAATTAACTCCCGCAGAAACCATTCAAGCTGATTGTGACATCAAAGCAATAAACATCATTCTACAAGGCCTTCCAACTGAAATTTATGCTCTTGTTAGTAAACATTGTGTAGCCAAGGATATTTGGGAGAAAATCAAACTACTCTTGCAAGGAACGTCGTTAACGAAGCAAGAATGAAAGTGTAAGTTGTACGATGAATTTGATAAATTTACATACAAGAAAGGAGAGTCGTTACACGAGTACTACTTGAGATTCACTTTGCTACTCAATGATATGAATATTTACAAGATGCCACTGGAACAATTTCAAGCCAATACCAAGTTTCTGAATACTCTTCCTGCTGAATGGAGCAAATTAGTTATTGATGTTAAGTTGGTCAAAGACTTGCATACTACTAATGTTGATCAGATTCATGCTCACTTGGAACAACATGAAAGGCTTGCAAATGAAGTTCAATTGATGCATGAACGCAACTTCGATCCTCTTGCTTTAGTTGCATCTCACCAAATGACACAGTCTCCTTATCAATCTCATCAGCACTCTTACCAGAACTCTCAACATCAACAGTTTGTTTCACCTTATCAATCTTCACAGTATGGATCACCTTTTGAATCTCAACAATATTTAGTCAATCAATCATCAACACCTCATTTAATCACTTATCCTCCCAACAATTATCAAACCTTAGCTCACTACAATGTTTATTCCCCATCATCATCCATCCCTCAAATTGAATACTCTTCTACAGTCAACCAACAATCTAAATTTTCCCAATTAGACTCAGGTCTAACTATTCTAGTTTTCAAGCACGGTGATGATCCAATTGATGCTATCAATCATGTGATGTCATTCTTGTCTGCTGTAGTCAATTCCCGCTATCCTACTACCAACAACCAGCTAAGGAACTCGTCAAACCCAAGATAATAAGCCACCATTAATGATGGAAGAGTAACCGTACAACCAGTTCAGGGGAGATAAATTTCTTATGCTGCGGGTACTATAAGAACTTTCACTCCAGAAGCAAGTGGGAGTAACTCGGGGAAACAGAGGATTGTTACTTGTTACAACTGCAAAGGGGAAGGACATATCTCCAAACAATGTACTAAACCAAGGAGGAAACAGGATGATTCATGGTTTAAAGATAAAGTGTTGTTGGTTCAAGCTCAAGCAAGTGGTCAAATTCTACATGAGGAGGAACTAGCATTTTTGGTAGATCCAAGAATTCTAAGGGTCAAGCCACACAGACTGACTAACACATAATGCTAGCATATCAAGCAGATGATTTGATGTCAATATGACTCTGATTATGATGAACTTAACACCGCCAAAGTTGCTCTCATGGCGAATTTCTTAATATGGTCATATGCTCTTAGGATGAGTACATAATCATGATAATGTGAATAATAATATGATTAATCAAGCTGTGCAGGTGATGCCGTCTTCTGAACAGTCGAATGTTGTGAACCATTCAGAAACTGAAATAACCAGTGATAGCAATATCATTCCTTATTCTCAGTATGTGATTGAATCACAACAGGCAGCTGTTCAGAATTCTAACTCCTCTGCACAACAAGATGCATTGATATTATCTGTGATTGAACAACTGAAAACCAAAGTTGCTAATTGTACCAAGATAAATCTGGAAAATAAAAGTGTAAATGATACTTTAACTGCTGAGCTTGAAAGATATAAGGAACAAGTTAAAGTGTTGAATGAAGGACAAAATGTTGATTTAAAGAGTAAAGATAACATTTCAGATTCATGTGCATAGTTTGTAGAGATTGATCATCTTAAAC
>BQNB010096048.1:0-25722 GCA_026074375.1 Tanacetum coccineum
TAATGTAGTAGGTGTGATATCAATTAGGGAACTAAATGTAGTAGATACAAAACTTCTATCGACACCAGTATCAAATAAGATAGAAGCAGAGCGGTTGTTTAAAAGGAACGTACCCGTAACGACGTTGGTGTCCGGTTTTGTTCCCGTATTGCCCACTACATAAACCTTGGCTGGTGCATTGCCATTCCCACGTTGATTACCACGGTTTCCATTCTTCAACTTTAGGCAGTATTTCTTAAATTGCCCCTAGACACCACACTCATATCAAGTGAGAGCATTCTGAGTTGTCCCGAAGTTCCCATGATTGTTATTATTACCATTGGGACTAGAACTCCTACAGTCACGAGCCAGATGACCAATCTTCTTGCACTTATTACACCTGGGAACACATGGACCTTTGTGGTGATAGTTGCATTTTGTACACAAGGGCAATGATCCTGTGTACTCCCTCTTTTCACTGGGACCAGCAGTGTAAGCCCTCCTAGTGTTCTGTCTCTTGTTTTGTTGTTGGTGCCCTTGATTGTTTCTAGCATTAAACTCCAACTTCCTCTTCTGCTTAGCTTGCCTTTTAGTAATAGTGAGGAATTTTTGATCCATCTGATCATTGGCAAACTCAATTGCTTTCTCCATCGTCTTGGGTTGATATGACATTACATTTCCCTGAATCATATCAGGAAGTCCACCAACATATTTCTCAACTTCCTTCGATTCCTCGTGGAACATCCTTCCACACATCAGTGCAAGCTCTTGAAAACGCAGAGTGTAACTTGCGACATCAGTACCTTTTACTTTTAGGTTCCAAAGCTCGATTTCTAACTTCTTAATTTCACCCCTTGGGTAGTATTTGACTGTCATCATCTTCTTTAGTGCCTTCCAGTCCATAGCATAAGCAACATCTTGAGTAACAGTCTTTATGTGGGAGTTCTACCATGTTAGAGCATTTGCAAGGAAAGTGCATGTAGCAAACTTAACTTGGTTCTCCACAGCACAGTTACTGATATGGAACACCGATTCCATCTTTTCGAACCATTGTGACAACACAACCACTCCTTCAGTACCCTTAAAAGTAAGGGACTTACAATTCAGAAAATCCTTGTAGGTACACTCACGGGGAGTGCATACAGTTCCTCTAATTCCAGTGTCAAAAATGTGGCTTCCGTCGCTATGACCATTAGTGCTATTTCAAAGAGTGTCATGGTTAGCAAGTACCGTAGACACTCTTGCTTCAATTAGTTGCTCAACAGCAGCAGTAGTCATAGGGGTAGCAGCCGCAGCAGCAGCCCTTGCAGTAGCAGAGGATCTCCTTGGTGGCATATTGTTCTAAATCAGGACAATATTAAACACGTGATTTTTCATAAACATCACAACTTGATATGGGTACAACATATATATAACAAGATCTCATCACACAGTGATTATATAACATGACTGAGATCACAAGACATAATAGAATTGAGATCGACATAACATAATACAACACATTATATATAACAAGATCACATCACACAATGATTATATAACATGACTGGGATCACAATACATAACAGAATTGAGATTAATATGACATAATACAACACATCATATATAACTGGGAAAACATACATGATTGTCTAATACAAGAAATGAAAAATACAAATCCTACTACCATGCTATCTGGGTATAAAACCCATAATACTTAGCCGGCTAACATAATGATAGCTATGAATATGACATGAAAATGTAAACCTAGGCAGAACTACCAGCGCCCTCGGGATTATCTGCATGAGTCTGATCTCTAGCCTGAAGTGCCTGAATCTGTCCTAATGCCACTGACAACTGTTCCTATAGTGATGAAACATGTGCAATCAATGTCGTCATCAATGATTCCTGTAAGGCGATACAGTAATCCTGCATCTGGGTATGAGTCCTATATGCTTGTAGTTCATAGTGAACTGCCAAACTCAACCCAACGAAATGTGCCCAAGCCTCTCGGGAAACGTGGGCCTCCTGATCCAACAGTCGTGCAGTCTCATAGTGAAACTGTCTATCCTCGACCAATCCATTAACTCTCTGAAATAACTAAGTCTGTCTGTCCTGACCATCCTCGATCACATCATAAATATCCTGAGTGTCCTGCTCCTACACCGCAGCGAGCTCGGTCACTTTAGCTATGACCCCCTCGAGGGTTGTTGGTGCTACCTCCTCAACAGCCTCTGTCGGGTCTACCCAAACATCCCTAATGCCATAGCCGACCTCCTCGTCTCTCTAACGTCTTATCTTGGCATCCCTTAGTGCCGATATTAAAACTATAGTCTGCTATCATCGGACTCCAGTAGGTCTAGGAGCAGACAGTCGACTATCCTCCCCACCTCATACATTAAGTGGAGGAGCAGTCGGACATAACCTCTTATGAGGTGGTAACACGGCCTCGAGAATGTCCTCCCTACGGTTGACTGGTGGTGGTATGAATAGTTTTCTTGAGTAATCCTTGTTAAACCCTAATCAAAAAAACCTTAAATATGTTTTCTTGATTAATCCTTGTTAAACCCAAATCCAAGCTTACAATACCCTTGAGTAACTTTAGATATACTTAGAATGAATGCTTGTATGCTTGGAATACCTTGGAATGAAAAATAAAATGAAACCCTAGCCTATAATTTTGAGCCGTGGGTTTCAAGGGTTTTGAGAGAGTTTGCTTGTAAATTTTCTAATGAATGAGAGAGTGTAGGAGTTTAGGAACCTAGGACTTGCTTCTTATAGCAAGTGGTTATGTAGAAACAACCTAAGATCAAACCATGGGATTTGTAGTGGTTTAGGGTACAAGAGCAAAGAGCTCTCCTCCTCCCTATGCCCATACATGGCTAAAATGGTGGGTGAGGGTACGCTTTGGACAACGCCAAATTTCTTCAGTAAACATTGTGTTTATCGGTACACTTGTGTAATACTTATGAGTTGTAATAGAAAACTTAGTAGGTCTTAGGGATTTGTTTCTTGGGTTTATAAGTCTCCTAACCGGCATATGAATTAATAAGTGATCATAATGATTAAATTTTGTGCATTGGGTATAAATGTGGGTACTGGTTTGAGTATAGATAGGTATATGTGTTTCCGGGTATGTCCGAATGTAATTTATTGCGAAACGTAAGTTGTT
Organism: Tanacetum coccineum; assembly: GCA_026074375.1. NCBI lineage: Eukaryota > Viridiplantae > Streptophyta > Magnoliopsida > Asterales > Asteraceae > Tanacetum > Tanacetum coccineum. The sequence goes on from BQNB010096048.1 coordinate 3,131, forward strand.
TTACGTAACCCCAATAAAAATAATTATGGAAAAGTTTAATTATACTATTAATAATCTAATAACACTTTCTTGATGTAAACTTTAACTTGTTTGGTGTCCGTTTACGTTGAATGTTGATTTTTAGTTTACGCGATTTAACTATACGATTATAATTAAAAGCGAACGCTTAAAACTCTAAAAATAAATAATGATAATAATTGAGTCAGGAAATGACCTGAAAATGAGAAATGTTATAGAGAGACTGGCACAAGTTTTTATGGTTCCTCACATAGCCCCCCCTACCTTGTTGATCCAACTAGATCTTTCAAAACCTTGTATAAAAGGTTAGTTGTATGAATAGATTCAAGACAACTATGCTAGAAACTTTGTTTGATACTAAGAGTGTGCGGAATCTATTTTAAAAATTATAGAAAAGAATATAATTGTAACAGTAACTGTTGTTGCAGGAGATATTGAACATATGATATAACCAAATGCTCCAATATTATTAGATCAATAATACGGAGTTACTCTTCAATAGTTACTTGGATTTACAACCTTGAGCTTTTCTTAAATCGACTTGGACAACTATGAAACTCCTTGTATTATCAACTTAATGCCACTAAGCCTCCTTTTATAGACTAAGGAGTCCTAATCGGCTTACAACATACAAAAGATAAACATAAATTTATAGAATATTATGATACAATCTATTCTATAAATATCTTCTAATCTTTCATCTCCTATGTAATCTTTATCTAATGGCTTCTCTGACTTCCTTTAGCAGGATTAATCTTCCTCTAGCTTTATTAAGTTCAGTACTAGCCGACTTAGTAATAGTACGAACTTTTTCCTTATGGCTAGAGTACTAACCACAGTTAGTACTAGTTGTTATATGTTGAGCAGTACTAAGTTCTTGAACTAGAAGCTTAAAGATTTATTCCCAACAATCCTCCCTATACTTATGATTTTACCTTCAAATCTACAAGTTTCTTTGAGTCAACTCCTGCTAGTCTATACTGCTGAGGATGCTTCCAATCACATTTCTACTGCTGTAATTGTGACTTGACAAACCTGATGAGCTCATAACCCATTTCACTTTGATAATCTACTTCAAGCCTTCTACTTAACATTTTTGAAAGAGTATCTTGTGACAGAGGATATTTCTTTTCAACCATCATGTGACTATCACTAAACTAGTATCCATTAAAAGCACATAAACTCCACAAAAATTATGTAACTTCTAGTTTATCAGATTCCAGTCTTGTTGATTTCTCCATATTTCATCTTCTTCATTTGGTTCAATCAATGTCTTCAGATCTCCGAAGCAATAGTCATACCTTTGGACTTGCTGTCTTGATAATCTTTCCGTTGGGACCATCGTAACAATTCGGCACTATTCTTGCCTATCAAATAATCATATAAAGTATTGCACTAAATATCTTGTAATGTTTAACACTTCCATCCGCTCTTTTGATTTGATAATAGTATTGATCATTTGCTAGAATCTGTGTCTCCTAGTCAATTATTGGATACTTTGTTGCTAATGATTCAATATTGAGACTTTCTTCTTCTGGAACAATGTTCAAGTAAACTTGAAGTTCTTCTTTCTCAGTATGATCTTCTCACTTCTGTTTCTTAGCACTTTCTTCACTAAGAGTTTCTTTTGCTCTTTTCCTAGCAAGTGATTTCTTTCTTCTTCCTCCAGCTGTCCTAGAACTCTCTTTCACATCTTGTTCAGCTACAACATCATCTTGCTGAAATATCTCTTCTTCAATAGGTTTTGAAGATTCTTGTTGAAGATCAAATCTTGATCTCTTCACAACTTCCTTATCAATCTCAGAACCCATAGGTATAAAAGCCTGATTTTGATCCCATACTTTTTTCAAATATTAGGTCTAGGTTCTTCATAGCTCATTCCCCTTGAAAGAGACTATCTTGTATCGAGCTACCTTGATTCTTCAGATAAAAAAGACACATGTTTTTCCTTATTACAGCCACAGAGAAAGATCTTTTTCTGAAGAGCCATTGTCTCTGTAATACAGAAGATCAACATCCAATCAATATCATGAGCTTCTTTAGCTGCAACTTCTTCTCTTTCATCCAACTGCCTTTGTAATTCTAAAGCTGTTTTAAAATCAAACTTTTGTCGTTCTTGTTTTTCTTGAGCTTTTGCTTGTTCTTCCTCAAACACCTTCTTAGCTAATTCTTCATCAATGCTCATTTGAACTTAAACCCTCTTCTTGATTTTTCTTTAGAGGCTAAGATTCTTGCATATGGCTTTTCCTTTGTCTTTGCCTTTACTCCAGTAGTACTACTCCTCTTCACTGGTTAGTACTAAAATATCAGCGTACATAACGAATTCTACTGGCAGTACTAACTCCACCACTGCTAGTAGTAACTTCTCTTCTTCTTTTGATGTAAGTTTGAACATTTTCAACACTTCTCCTTCTTCTAGCTGCATCTGCAAGAGCTGTAGCTGCACTAAAAACACCTAACTGCTCTTCAGGTTGATCACTAATCTGAGTTTCATCAAACCTCCCCTGATCTTTAGCAAGTGGAGGAACTAAAGAAATTCCAGCATCCAAGTCCAGTTCTTTAATATAAATCCTCCCCTGACTGGAAGGATCCTCCTCAGCTTCCTCATCATCAGAGATTAACAACTTTAGATCTCCTCTCAGCTTCTCTTGTCTTGATTGTTGATCTTACTTCTTAAACACCTTTTAATCGAGTTTTATAAGAGCAGTATTGTAAGTCTGTTTGGTTTGCTTTAATTCAGGACTTTAAGATGTTCAACCTTTCTTGGATAGTGATTGTATAGTGATTTTTACCTGATAAATTTATTTAAGTGATAAATTTACCCTCATCACGTCCAAGTGAGTGAAAACTTTAGAGAGGTGTTTCATGGGGCATTGGAGAAGCCTACTTAGTAACTAGGGTGTGGTTGGATTTGATGGTGGTATAGATGGTGGTTGTGAGGTTGATGAATGTGTTTGAGGTGATAAGGATGGTAAAGATGTTATTCTGGAAGGAGATAACTCAGGTGTAGTGAGCATGGTTGGAAATAGTGGAATGTCCACCCCAGAATATCCCTTGGAAGCCTGTTTCATATTACTAAATAGTTTTTATGTAAGGGTAGGTGTAGGAAAGGTTCTCTTATAAGGTAAAAGCATTCTCTTGTGTTTGTTCAAAAAGATTTGAATGAATCCAGGATACATTAAAAACTTTGACCTACTATCTATGTTCTTTATCATGGCCTCAAAAATTAAGATGGAAAAGTTAAAGGTACGGTTAGTTGCTAGGCAAAATGTTAGCATTAAGCTTTATTACTACTAGCTGATCCCAAGCGTCTTCTTAGGGATTAAACGGTAGAGAATAGTATGAATGGAAGAATTTCCTCTACGGGGAAAATGTTCCCTTTTGAAAAGTTAGGCTATATAATTGTTTACATACCCCATAAGAGATAGTTGCTCAAATTATTTATGCAGTATGTAGAGTTTTATGACCTTCAGTTCTCAAGCTTAAGATTTTCTTCTAATGGAGGCATTAGAAACAAATTCCCTGACCTTTCCATATCTTTGGTAGTAGTAGATTCCCTGACTTCCATCCTCATATGTGCTCAAAGCATGCAGTTTGCCAAAAATTGTTCAACAGAGGAAGCATAAAGGGTTGGGCATTTAGTGAGGGCTTTCTTGATGTGATCATGAGTTAGAAAATCAATTGATTTGATTAAATACCACTCAACTTCCTTCTGACTTCTCTAAGTAGGCAACCATGTTGTGCTTGTCATAAAATTCCAAACTCGCCATTTGATGAATAGAAAGTGAATTAACGGTTCTTAGGATATGTTCGAGGGAGAGGTATATAAGGTGTTTGGTAGGGTAATTGAGATAAGAAGAGAGTTTTTAAAGGTTTTTAATATCTTCACCGAATGAATAAGATTTTGTAATTATCTTTAAAGAAATCTTAGTTTATATAGAAAGATCATGAATTCTCCAATTAGTCAAACTTATAGACGAAGTTGTTGGCGAAAATTTTCACAACGGCTATAATTAGTGAAGGAAATTTGGTTATGGCTCAAACAGTACTAACGGTCACTCAGCAGTATTAATATTAGCATAGCAGTACTAACTCTAAGCCCAGCAGTACTAAAACATGGCCAGCAGTACTAAGCAATACCCAGCAGTACTAAGTAATGCCCAGCAGTACTAACTTGAAGAGACCAGTTTTAACTTTAATTTCATCCCAAAGTGCTTCTTCATTTCACTCAATTTTGACTCTCATAAATCTCTCTATTCTGTTTTTATGCTCACACAGTATCTCTCAATTCTTTTTGCTCACAATTCACTCTTACTGTTTTTTTTCAACCCAAACTCTCTTTCTATTTTCAAGAGAGACTGGCACAAGTTTTATGGTGACAATAATTGTTGATCCCAACTAGATCTTGCAAACCTTGTAAAATGGTTAGTTGTATTGAATAGATTCAAGACAACTATGCTTAGAAACTTTGTTGATACTAAGAGTATGCGGAATCTACTCTTTAGTATTTAGAAGAATATGAATGTAACAGTAAACTGTGATGCAGTAGAATGAACAATGAATATAACCAAATGCTCCAATATTATTAGATCAATAATACGAGTACTCTTCACTAGTACTAGGGTTTACAACCTTGAAGCTTTTCTAAATTGACTTGACAACTATGAAAACTTGTATGTCAACTAATGCCCTAGAGCCTCCTTTTATAGACTAAGGAGTCCTAGTCGGCTTACAACATATACTAAAGATAAACATAAACTTATAGAATATTCTGATACAATCTATTCTATAATTATCTTCTAATCTTCATCTCCAAGTAATCCTTATCTTCTGGCTTCTCTGACTTCCTTTAGCAGTATTAATCTTCTCTGGCAGTATTAAGTTCAGTACTAGCAGTACTAACTTTTCTTCTGGCAGTACTAACTCAGTTAGTACTGGTAGTTATATGCTGAGCAGTACTAAGTTCTTGAACTAGAAGCTTAAAGATTTATTCCCAACAATCCTCCCCTAAACTTGTGATTTACCTTCAAATCTCAAGTTTCTTCTGAATCAAATCTTCTAGTCTATACTGCTGAGGATGCTTCCAATCACATTTCTACTGCTGTAATTGTGACTTGACAAACCTGATGAGCTCATAACCCATTTCACTTTGATAATCTACTTCAAGCCTTCTACTTAACATTTTTGAAAGAGTATCTTGTGACAGAGGATATTTCTTTTCAACCATCATGTGAATCACTAAACCAGTATCCATTAAAAGCACATGAACTCCACAAAAATTATGTAACTTCCAGTTTATCAGATTCCAGTCTTGTTGATTTCTCCATATTTCATCTTCTTCATTTGGTTCAATCAATGTCTTCAGATCTCCCCAAAGCAATAAGTCATAACCTTCTGGACTTGCTGTCTGAAATCTTTCCTTGACCAATCTGTACAATTCCAGCACATCTTGCCTATCAAAATCATAAAGCATTGCACTAAATATCTTGTAATGTTTAACACTTCCATCTGCTCTTTTGATTTGATAATAGTATTGATCATTTGCTAGAATCTGTGTCTCCCAGTCAACTATTGGATACTTTGTTGCCAATGATTCAATATTGAGACTTTCTTCTTCTGGAACAATGTTCAAGTAAACTTGAAGTTCTTCTTTCTCAGTATGATCTTCTAACTTCTGTTTCTTAGCACTTTCTTCACTAAGAGTTTCTTTTGCTCTTTTCCTAGCAAGTGATTTCTTTCTTCTTCCTCCAGCTGTCCTAGAACTTTCTTTCACAGCTTGTTCAGCTACAACATCATCTTGCTGAACTATCTCTTCTTCAACTGGTTTTGAAGATTCTTGTTGAAGATCAAATCCTGATCTCTTCATAACTTCCTTCTCAATCTCAGAACCCATAGGTATAAAAGCCTGATTTTGATCCCATACTCTTTCAAATATAGGTCTAATGTCTTCATAGCTCATTCCCTTGAAATGACTCATCTTGTATCCACCTTGATTCTTCAGATACAGACACATGTTCTTCCTTACTTCAGCCACAGAGAAAGATCTATTCTGAAGAGCATGGTATCTTAACACAGAAGGATCACTCCAATCAATATCATGAGCTTCTTTAGCTGCAACTTCTTCTCTTTCATCCAACTGCCTTTGTAATTCTAAAGCTGTTTTAAAATCAAACTTCTGTTGTTCTTGTTCTACTTTAGCTTTTTCTTGTTCTTCCTCAAACACCTTTAGCTAATTCTTCATCAATGCTCATTTGAACTTTAACCCTCTTTTTGATTTTCTTTGGAGGCTTAGATTCTTGCATAATGGCTTTTCCTTTGTCCTTTGCCTTTACACCAGCAGTACTATCCACTTTAATGGTAGTACTAATATCAGCAGTACTAACTAATCTATTAGCAGTACTAACTCCACCACTTCTTCTGATGTAAGTTTGAACATTTTCAACACTTCTCCTTCTTCTAGTTGCATCCGCAAGAGCTGTAGCTGCACTAAAGACACCTAACTTCTCTTCAGGTTGATCACTAATCTGAGTTTCATCAAACCTCCCTTGATCTTCAGCATGTGGAGGAACTAAAGAAATTCTAGCATCCAAGTCTAGTTCTTCAATAAAACTCCCCCCCTGACTGGAAGGATCCTCCTTAGCTTCCTCATCATCAGAGATTACAACTTTGTCTCTCCTCCTAGCTTGGCTTGTCTTGACTGTCTGCTCTCACTTCTTCACCCTTTTAATCAGTTTTATAAGAGCAGTATTGTAAGTCTGTTTTGTTTGCTTTAATTCAGACTCTAAGCTTTCAACCTTCTTGGATAGTGATGTATAGAGATCCATCAATTCATTAAGTGACAAACTACCCTCATCACGTCTAAGTGAGTGAACACTTTAGAGAGGTGATTCATGGGGCATTAGAGCAGCCTCCTCAGTAACAGGTGTGGGTTGGATAGATGGTGGTGTAGATGGTGGTTGTGAGGTTGATGAATGTGTTTGAGGTGATAAGGATGGTAAAGATGTTATTCTGGAAGGAGATAACTTAGGTGTAGTGAGCATGGTTGGAAATAGTGGAATGTCCACCCCAAAATATCCCTTGGAAGCCCGTTTCATATTACTGAATAGTTTTTGTGTAAGGGTAGGTATAGGAAAGGTTCTCTTATAAGGTAAAAGCATTATCTTGCGTTTGTTCAAAAAGATTTGAATGAATCTAGGATACATCAAAAACTTTGACCTACTATCTATGTTCTTTATCATGGCCTAAAAAATTAAGATGGAAAGTTAAAGGTACGGTTAGTTGCTAGGCAAATGATAACAGTAGCTATATTACTACTAAACTGCTCCCAAGCAGTCTTCTTAGGACTTAAACGGTGAAGAATAGTATGAATGAAGAATTTCCACTGCAGGGAAAATGTCCCTTTTAAAAAGTTAGGCTATCAAAAGTGATTACATACCCCCACGAGAGCTAGTTGCTCAAATATTTCTGCAGTAGGTAGAGTTTTAAGACCTTCAGAATCCTCAAGCTTAAGATGTCTTCTAATGGAGGCCTTAGAAACAAATACCTTGACCTTCCTATCTATGGTAGTAGTGATTCCCCTGACTTCATCCTCATATGTGCTCAAAGCAGCAGTTTGCCAAAATTGTTCAATAGGAGAAGCATAAAGGGTTGGGCATTCAGTGAGGGCATTTTTGATGTGACTTGCAGTTAGAAAATCAATGATTTGATTAAACCCTTCACTTCCTTCTGACTTCTCTAAGTATGCAACCATGTTGTGCTTGTCATAAAATTCCAAACTCGCCATTTGATGAATAGAAAGTGAATTAAGGTTCTGGGATATGTTCGTGGGAGAGAGTATGAGTGTTTGGTAGAGGTAATTGAGATAAGAGAGAGTTTTTAAGGTTTTAATATTTCACCGACTGAATAAGATTTGTACTTATCTTGAAGAAATCTTATGTTTATATAGAAAGATCATGAATTCTCCAATTAGTCAAACCTATAGACGAAGTTGTTGGTGGAAATTTTACAACGGCTATAATTAGTGAAGGAAATTCGGTTATGGCTCAAACAGTACTAACGGTCACCCAGCAGTACTAATATTAGCCTAGCAGTACTAACTCTAAGCCCAGCAGTACTAAAACATGGCCAGCAGTACGAAGCAATACCCAGCAGTACTAAGTAATGCCCAGCAGTGCTAACTTGAAGAGACCAGTTTTAACTTTAATTTCATCCAAAGAGCTTTTCCATCACCAATTTTGACTCTCATAATCTCTCTTTCTGTTTTTATGCTCACACATTATCTCTCAATTCTTTTTGCTCACCAATTCACTCTTTCTGTTTTTATCACACAACTCTCTTTCTGTTTTTCAGCTCACTTAATCTCTCTATTCTTTTTCTCACCAATTCACACAGTTTTGTACAATTTTCCATCAATTCCAATAGTTTCATACTGTCCTCCCCACTTCCAAGTGTGTAACCTCTTGAGAGAGGTGGATCATTAGACTTTTTAAATGTAGTCTCAAACCTAGTTTGAGCATCTACACCCCCAATATGGTATCTTGGCACCTGGGACCACTACCTGAACCAGTTCCCTAAGGATTTGGCTCATTAAGTGTTGCCATGGATTGGGTCTTATTGATGTTACCACTGTCCTGCTCTGCTTCTAAGCTAGAAGCAATAGTGGCAGCCCTTTCCATACTGTCACCCAACTCCTTATGGACAGCCTCATCACCAACCTTTATAGGGGGACCACTAGACTGAGGTATCGTGGTGTCCTGACCTCTTTTGACATGCCTAGATGTTTTTTATTCTTTTTAAACCACTTTTGATATTACATGTCCTTTCATCCATGCTTGACTGCATATTAACATAAGTAGCCTCCCCTCAAACAATACTTCAGAGGTGAAGCATTCAACATTAGGTATTCAATATGCTTTACCTGTAAGTGTTAGTCCAAAACCAAGAATACACAATCCAAAGTATTTTCTTTTTGACAGTATTAATTATGACTAACAGTTTTAACATGCAGTCTTAAGTATAACTAGCAGTACTAATGGGCACAACTAACAGTACTAATCCTTTACAAAACTTTACAAAGACATAAAGAGATTTAAACATTAACTGATTAACTGATCATATGAACTAGCAGTATTAACTGATGGATCAACAGTGTTAAGTTTAAAACGACCAGTATTAACTTCAGGATTGGCAGTATTATCATGTTGTCCAGTAGAATTAACTTCCTTATGACTGCTATCATCATCAGACTTATCTTTTTCATCACTTTCATTATCTGGACCATCTTCAACCTACTTTTGATCATCAGTAGCAGATTTTGGTTCAACATTACCAACATCTTTTGAAGGTGAATCAAAGTATGAAGCATCTTTCCAAATTGGCATCATAATGCAATCTTGACTGATTTCTTCTTTCTGAGTAGATGTGCCTGCATTAAATTCTTCTTATGTACATGCAGATTCATTAGTGATTGTACATGCATCAATTGGAACATAATTCATAGATTAGGTTAGAGAATCAATATCAAACAGCCACTTTGGACCGTTCCCTTCTATCATATGCTTATTCTCTAAAAACCCAATATGCAAGTTTTCTTCTACCCTCCTGGTTCTAGTGTTGTATACCCTAAAAGCTTTACTACTCAAAGAATATCCAACAAAGAAACCTTCATCACTTTTCCCACCAAACTTGCCTAAATTGTCTAAAGTATTAAGAATAGTAACATGACATCCAAATGGTCTCATAAAGCTTAGAGCTGGTTATAAACCTCTAAAAAGTTCATAAGGTGTCTTGTTATGAGGCTTGACTACTAAGACCCAATTCTGTACATAGCAAGCAGTACTAACTGCTTCTGCCCATAATGTGGTAGGTAACTTAGAGTCAGCTAACATTGTTCTAACAACCTCAATTAGTGTCCTATTCCTCCTTTCAGCTACACCATTCTGCTGACGAGTCCTAGCTACACTATATTCTCTCCTAATACCTTTGTCTCTGCAAAAATCATCCAAAACTTTATTCTTAAACTCTGTTCCATTATCACTCCTGGTTATTTTCACTTTCTTATCCATAAGGTTTTCTATTTCTTTGATATAGTTCTTAAGAATCTCACTGGTTTCATCCTTAGTTGTTAAAAAGAAAACACATGTAAAACTGCTATAATCATCAGTGACTACTAAGCAATACTTCCTATGCATTAAACTACTCATAAAGGTTAGACCAAACAAATCCATATGAAGCATAAAGAAAGGCTTAGTAATTAGATTCAGAACTTTGGACTTACAAGAAGCTCTATGTTGCTTCCCTTTAAGACAAGCAACACAGGTTTGGTCATTTTCAAAATGTTTTGTAGGCAATCCTCTTACAAGATTATCCTTAACAAGCTTGTTTATTTTCTTAAAATTAATATGACCAAGCTTCCTATGCTAGAGCATTGATTCATCTAATGTACCCTTTGCAACAAGACAAGTTAAACTCTCTTTAGGAACAATATCAAAACTGTACATGTTGTCTTTTCAAGGAATTTTAAGAAGTATATGACTTTTATCAGGCAACTTAAAATTAGGAGATAAGACAAGACATTCAGTGTTAGTAAAAAGGACATAGTTCTTTTTGTCACACATCTGTGAGACACTAAAAAGATTGAATTTTAACTCATTGACAAAGTATACATCTTCAAAATCAAGGCTATCATTTTTAAGTGTTCCTTTAACAGAAATTCTACCACCATGTGCTCCTCCCCCACATGTAACATAACCTCTATCAAATTCTTTGAAATCAAAGAGATAAGCTATGTTCCCAGTCATGTGCCTTGAGCATCCACTATCAACAAATCCTGTGTCATCCTGTTGTAGCTTGCCCTGCACATAAAAATAAGGAGATTAGATTCCTTTGGGGACCCAAGCCATCACTGACTTGGATCTGCCTCGTGCATCATTGTAATTATGTTTCTTCAAGTTGATTGATGCACTATCAGGTTTGGTAGGTCTCCAAACCTAACACACTGATGCCTTTATAGCATTTGCCTGATTAACCCTAACAGCATTAACAACTGCTGTATTTGGCCTAGCAGTTTTAACTGCTTTTGGCCTAGTAGTATTAACTGCTTGAGCCTTGGCAGTATTAACTTTTTGGGTAAACCTTTTGTTGGTTAATAATGTTTTTTATTGATAGGGCCTTTTTACAGTTGATTGTGCTGATTTTGAAAAACATGACATTGGTTTAGCACTATAAACTATAGATTTGGGATGAGCAGTATTAAATGTCCTGGCAGTGTTAAAAGTTTTTTGTCCAGTTTTCATTAAAACTGCTCTTGGAACCATGTTCCTTTGTGCATTAGGGTGAGTCCTATTGGTAGTATAGTTGTAGTTCACCCTGTTATAATTATTCCCATATACCATCCTTTCCCTTTGATGGTATTTACAATGAGCCTTCACATGATCAAAACTCCCACAAATGAAGCAAGCTTTGTTATACATCACAAAATCACTTCCTAGTTGATTGGACTTCTGTCCATTCTAGTTTCTTTGATTCCCTCTAGGACTTTGTGATCTATACATCTCAGCATACCTAACTGACTTTTTAACTGGTTTTTCATGATTTTTAGGTTTGACAAACCCTTTCTTTTTATCAGCAAGAAAAACAGTTTCTTTATCAACATTAAGTAGAGACTCAACAAAGCTACTTGTGTCTTTTGATACTTGTTCTTTTACTAAAGAGTCATCAGAATTTTCCTTAGAATTTTTGAATTCAGGCTCTTTGAATTCATCAAGACCAGAATAAGACAAATCAAGCTTTTTAGGTCGATTATAGATAAAGGATGAGGTGGAGGAACAACATTATACCCCAAACCCTTTTTACTTTTGTCAGTTATCTGACTCCCTAACAACTTGTCTAGGTCTTTTGAGGATTTATCAAATTTCTCAATTTTAAATTCAATACCCTCTTTTTCTTGCTTAACTTTTTCAAACTCACTTTTAAGAACATTCATTTCGTAATCTTTGCAAGCTACTTCCCTTTTAAGAACTGCAACTTCTTCACTAAAAAGAACCTCATTCTTTCTATATGTGATAAGTTGTTCTTCTACAGTTGCTAAACCTCTTTTATAAGTGTCATGCCATTGGTGCATCAATGACATGGTCATGGTACCTCCATGACTAGTTCAAATAGCTTGGGCAAAGATTTAAGCAAACTGAACAAGTTACCAATAATTCAATCAAGATAACGGATCTAATATCATATTCAAACAAAGAACAAAGGAATCATGAATGCGAATATCAAATCAAACAGAATATCAACGAATATCAATGAGTCATGATTATAGATAGCAAATCGGATGGAATATCAAACGAACCAAAGTAGCTAAAACAAACGAGAATCAAGACATGAGGTGTCCTTACTAAAAGGACGGAATATCTGTACGAATAACGAAATGAACGAAGCAACGCATAAATCATAACAATAGGTAAGAGAAGTAGTTATTAAGAATATCCGTACAAACAATTGAAGCTTAAAGAGAGAGTAGATATATCCGTACCTTAAACAAATCAACGGTTACTTGATAAATCAAAACGACTTACTCCTGCTTCAAATTATCTACATGATTCGGGAAACCAACTGTTACCAAAAGTTTAACTATTATTATAACTCACTTACTTATTTATATCATTAATATTTAATGCATATTTTAACCACAATAGTTTTGTATTTTATCTATTAATGATATTTTATAGTTTCCATTCAGGCCATCAAGCATGGCACGTATGATCTTTACTTTTAACATATGACAAACATTATATCATATTGATTAGTTTGTATCAAAACACTAGGAATAACTAAGTGCTAGTTACTTTTATATTCTAGCTATGACCCACTTTTTAAAACGTTATAAAAGTTCATGCAATTCTAATAGTTCATGACTTACTAATATATTAAATCTCATGTGTTGATCCCAATCCTTGATCGATTCCTTAGGTTGTCTAAGGTTAAATTACCTTGGATAAATCCAAAATAACTTGTTGTAGAAACTTTGTATGTATACTAAAGTGTATGCGGAATCTACACCTTAATACCTAGAAGTATTATGAATAAAACAGTAATCGTGAATAAACAAAGATATAACCAAACGCTCCAATATTATTAGATCAATAATACGAGTACTCTTCACTAGTACTAGGGTTTACAACCTTGAAGATTTTCTAAATCGACTTGACAACTATGAAAACTCGTAAACTTGATATCTCAACTAATGCCCTAGAGCCTCCTTTTATAGACTAAGGAGTCCTAGTCGGCTTACAATACATTCCTTAGATATCATAATCTTTTCTAAACATAAACGTAGTCTCTTAAACAAATACATTATACATATCTTGTACAAAAATATCTCAATACTTATCTTCGCAAGTATTCTTGTTCTCCAAACAATCATTATCTCTTTAAACCGTCTTTATCCTCTTGACAGTAGTAAGTCTTCTAGCAGTTGTAATTCAACAGCATAAACTTTTTCACCAGCAGTACTAATAAACATAAGCAGTAGTAACATTAGTACTAGCAGTACTAATATATACTCACAGTAGTAACATGTACTAGAAGTCTTAACATTACTACTAGCAGCACTAACTACTTAGCTTATATTTTAGTCTTCAACTCTGAGCAGTCTTAACTTCAACTAACAGTAGTAACTTTATACTAATAGTACTAAATTATACTAACAGTAGTAACTAGCAATGGTAACTTTATACTACCAGTACTAACTACTTAGCATAATTTCCATTATGTACCTAAGCAGTAGTAACTCTAAGAATCCTTGAAGTCTTTTAAGTCCCATATCCTCCATAAAACTTGATGTTCATCCTCTGAATCTTTAAGTTTCTTTGTTAAAAGTCTTCATCACTATCAGGAAGATGCATTCAAACCTTTTATTGACCTTTTTGTTGCTTTACCATAAGCTTGAGTAGTTGGTAGCACATATCATTCCAATAATCAGTTTGAAGTTTCTTGTTAAGCATATTTATGATTGTTATTGGTGTGAGGGGATATCTCTTTTCAACTAACATAAAGATGTGGACATTTTCAAACCTTACAAAGTGCACTCCACATGAATCATACAACTTTCAAATAGTCACTTTGTATCCTTGTAAATTTTCGATAACACACTCTTTATGTCTGGTTCAAACATGACTTTTAAATCACCCCACAACACTCTTTCATGTTCATCTTCAGGCCTTATATCACCATGCTTTGTTTTGACCAACTTCCAAAGAGTCTGTAAATCTTCTCTATCAATATCTTGAAGCATCCTAATCATTGAAGAATATATCTTGGAACTTCCATTTTCTCTTATTAATTGATAATGTGTCATTATTCCTTCTTTAAGAAGATTGTATTCAACAATCACTAGTGGTTTGGTAGCAAGTGGTATAGCATCTATTGCTATATTATCATCTTTTACTATCATAAAATGCTTTTTCAGCTCAGCTTCATCATCTACTTCAACTTCTTCATGCTCATTAGTCTCTTTATCATCTTCCATTCTTTGTCTCTTTGAATATTCTTGTTGTTGCTCTTTCCCTGCTCTTTTCTTACCAAGTATCTTCTTTCTGCTGCCTTTAGCTTTCTCCTTACTACTTTCTTCCTTCTTTGACTTATCAGATTCTAGTTCATCCTTTGTTCCTTTAGAACTTTCTTCTGTTTCCTTTTTGCTTTTTACTATCTCAGAATCTATAGGAATAAAAGTATTCACTCTCCTCATTTCATTATCAAACATCTTTTGGATCTCTTCATAGCTCTTGCTCTTTAATTGGTTATGTTTGTATCCACCCATGTTTTTGAGATAGGTATACATTAGATTCCTCTTTTGTGCTTTTGTTGGTGGCTTTTTTCTTTTCTCTTCAGCTCTAAGCATTGCAAAGTGTTTCTTTCTTTTGTTCATAAGCACTACAAACAGTCTTGATCTTTCTTCAATGGTTATCTCTCCTTGTTCTTCTGTTTGTAGTCTCTGAGCTAACACAAAATCTACCTCTATCATAGCTTGTGTATTATCCCATGACTCAATCAAAGCTATGTTGGCTTCTTCTTCCTTTTTCCTTGCAAGCCTTTCTTCTTCTATAAGTTCAGCCTCCAACTGAGCTTAAAGATTTCTTTCCAAATCTTCATCAAGAGCAACTTGATCTTTTCTTTTCAGAGGAACTTCAGGCTCAATAATGATTACTTTGCCTTTGTCTTTAATCATTGAAGGTTGTGATTCTTATGGAGTTCTGAATTCACTTAGATCCTGTAGTACAACCCCTCTAGCCTTGGGTCTTGTAGTTGTTGTTGTTGTAGCAGCAGTAGTAACAACTTTAGGTTTAGCTGCTTTGATTTGAATAAGTGTCTGAGCCAAATTATTTCTTTAATAGTTGTAGGAGCAGCACTATCTTCAACACTAGTATCTACTTCTCTTTCCTTTGCACTCTGCTCTTGTTTCTCACCAACTGGCATATCCACATTTACCTCATCACTATGAAGATCATTTATATCAAACATTTCTTCATTATCTGTCCTCCTCTGGGTATCATCAACTAAGGAAACATCAGCATCTATATCAATGTCTTCAATTCTCCTCCCTTGTTTGGATGCATCTTCATGATCACCCAAACTCTCCTTATCTTTAGAGGATTCAACTCTACTAGACATACCAACTTTATTTAGTCTTTTTAATCCTGTAGTTCTTGAATTTTTTTCCTTTCCAGCCTCTAGACCCTCTTCTTTAAATCAGCAATCTCCTTTGCTTGAGCATCCTTTGCCTTTTCTAAATCAAGAACCTGTATTTGCAAATTAGTACACAAAAGCATCAATTTAGATAGTTGCATGCTATCCTCACCACTAAGAGGTGGATCATTAGAAGGTGTAAGAACACTGTCATCTTGTTGTGTCTCCTCTTGAGTAACTGTAATGTCCTTCCTCTGTTTCCTCTTGGACTGTTTATTTTGAGATCTAGAGGATGATGGTTAAGTAGTAAGGGTGTTTGAAGAGAATAAGCAGGAATGCCTAAATCTATACCCTCATCTTGAGTAGGTTGAACCATCATTGTTGCAAACAAAGGTGTTATTCTTCCAAAAAAATCATTTCCTTCTCTTTTCATATTGGCAAAGATTTTCTTTGTGTGTGAAGGGTTAACATAAATCTTCTTGTGATGTGACATATCTCCAAGTTGTTGATTAATGAAAACTTGTAGAAATCGTGGATACATCAGAAATTTAACCCCTCCATCTAAGTGTTTCACCATAGCATCAAAAATGTACTTAGACAGATTAAATTTTTGATTTGTAGCCAAGCATATGATTAAAGAAGCCATTGTACTACTGAATTCATTCCATGTAGTGGATTTGGCACTAAGGCATTGGGTAATGGTATGAATTAAGAACTTCCATTGCGGAGAAAAGAAAGCTTTATAAAATGTAAGCTTTTGAGAAGGTTTTTCATACCCCATTCGTGCCAGTTCTTCAAAAATTGTAGCAGTTGGCAAACAATCAGTACCTCCTGCATCTTCCAAGTGAAGATCACTTCTAATGCTTTACTCCGTGATGATCACCTTCTTCTTATCAATTAGGGCTTGTAACTGACGTTCACCATTGACAGTGTTTGCCTTTGTCGTTGCCCAAAATTGTTGAATGCAAGATGTGTAGATGATAGGATTGACAGTCAATGCATAACGAATCTGATTACCATTCAGAAAATCAATAATCTCATGAAATCCATTACTTTCAGTGGGGTTTTCCAAGAATGCAACAATGTTGTGAGTATCAGCAAAAGTTAGGGTTGACATTGTGTTGTGTTTTGATGATCAAAGATGAAATTGAGTTAGGGTTTATGGTTAGAGAGTGTTTGAATGATTGAAATCGATTAAAGAATCGAATGAAACCCTTAATCGAAGTATTTATATAATCACCCTCAGCAGCATTAACGTGAACTGACAGCACTAAATTAGGCCTAGCAGCATTAACTTAAACTGAAAGCATAATGTTATGCCTAACAGTAGTAAGTAACCCAATAACCTAAGACTAACAGCATTAAGTTTTAAGTTACCAGCACTAACTTCAATTTCTTTCTAAAAAGGACTTCTATCATCAATTGATTCTTCTCACAAGCTCTCTTTCTGTTTTTATGCTCACAATATCTCTCAATTCTTTTTGCTCACATAATCACTCATTTCTAATTTTATTCACACATCTCTCTTTCTATTTTTAAGCTCACTTAATCTCTCATTTCTTTTGGCTCACCAAATCACTCTTTCTGTTTTTATGCAACATATTTGACAATTTTATACATAGTTCCATCAATTCCAATAGTTTCATACTATCCTCCCTACTTCTAAGTGTATTATAATAAAAAAAAAAACCTCTTGCAGAGAGGGGATCAGAGCTGGTTTAGTTGATTGCTCTCAAACCTAGTTTGAGCATCTACATCCCCCAATATGGTATCTTGGCACCTGGGACCACTACCTGAACTAATTCCCTAAGAACTTGATCCATTAAGTATTGCCATGGATTGGGTCTTATTTGATGTTACCACTGTCCTGCTCTGCTTCTTAGCTAGAAGCAGTAGTGGCAGCCCTTTCCATTTTGTCCATATACCATCTCCTTTTATAGACAGCCTCATCACCAACCTTTTTTAGGGGGACCACTAGACTAAGGTATCTTGGTGTCCCGACCTCTTTTGACATGCCTAGATGTTTTTGATTCTTTTTGAACACACCTTTTGATATTACATTTCCTTCCATTCATGCTTTGACTGTATAAATAAGTAGCCTCCCCTCAAATAATGCTTCAAGGGGTAAGTATTTGCTCAAAACACACTGTTGGACTTTGGCGCCTCAACAGAGTTCCTAAATTTTTGCCTGGACAGTTAGTAATATTCTGCCATAGCAGTAGTAAGAGTATATAGAATAGTATCTAACTCTGCTCCTTCAAAATTATACAAACAACATATCTCTATTCATCACAAGCACACTAGAAAAGACTAGATAGACATGTGATAATTCATAAGGATCCATATTTATACATAACCCATGAATAAAAGTTAAAAACTGTTTTCCAAAACATTAACTTTCCCTTAACCAATTCTTCAGAGGTAAAGCATTCAACATCATGTATTCAATATTGATTTACCTGCATGTGTTAGTCCATAGCCAAAAAATACACAATCCAAAGTATTTTCTTCTTCATAGCATTAAGTATGACCAACAGTTTTAACAAGTAGTCTTAAGTATAACTAGCAGTACTAATTATACTTAGCAGTACTAATTGACAAGACTAACAGTTATATCTTTACAAAAATTTACAAAAACATAAAGAGATATAGACATTAAGGATTAAGCATTCCAATACTTGAGGCCAAGTACTGAAACCTTCCAGCATCGAAACCTTTTGTAAGTAGATCTGCAACACTATAATCAGTATAAATTTTAACCATTTCTATGAACTTTTTAGCATTGAAATCTCTTATAAAATGATGCCTAATCTCTATATGTTTTGTTTTAGAATGTTGAACAGGATTTTCAAAAATGCAGATAGTACTGTTATTGTTAATATTAATGACAGTATTCATGAAATAGTACCCATAATCCAGCATTTGGTTTTAAATCAAGAGTACTTGTCCATAGCAACTAGCAGCAGCCACATAGTCAACTTCAGTTGTAGAAGTGGCAACCACAATTTGCTTCTTACACTGCTATTGATTTCACATCCGGTTCCCAAAAACTGACTACCTCCAGTTGTTGCCTACTGATCTTAAGTTGCTCAAGCTTAGTCAATATCAGTATAAGCAAACTAATTCAAATGGGTGGAATCCCTGGAATTTACCAAAGGCCTAATGTGGGGTTTGCCTTAAGATATCTAAAAATTCTATAAAAATTCTCTTGACTGCTAAGAGATGTGATGTCTTTGGAGTAACTTGAAATCTGGCACATGCACATACTGCAAACATAATATCTGGCCTAGATGCTGTGAGATACATCAAAGACCCAATCATAGATCTATAGAGATGTACATCAACATCATCAGCATCTCCATCTTTGACTAAAGGCTTTTCCAAATCAACTGGAGTTGAAGCAGACTTCACATCAGTGTAGTTGAATTTCTTCAAAATCTCAGCTACATATTTATCCTGACTGATAAATATTCCATCTTCCTTCTGTTGTACTTGTAATCCTAGAAAGAAAGTAAGTTCTCCCATAGAACTCATCTGAAACTTATCCTTCATAAGCTTCTCAAATCCAGTACACAGATCCTTGTTTGTAGAGCCAAAGATAATGTCATCAACATAAACCTGTACAAGCAAAATATCTCCTTTTTGCTTCTTGATAAATAATGTCTGATCTATCTTGCCTCTTTTAAACCCATTGCCCAACAGATAGTTAGCCAAGGTTTCATACCATGCTCTTGGTGCTTGATGCAAACCATAAAGTGCCTTGACCACCTTGTAAACTTTGTCTGGATGGTCAGGATCTTTAAATCCTGGTGGTTGAGTAACATAAACTTCTTCCTCAATAGTTCCATATAAGAAAGCACTCTTCACGTCCATTTGATATACCAGAGAACCTATAAGAGAAGCATAGGCTAAAAACAACCTTATTGCCTTAATTCTTGCAACAGGAGCAAACACTTCTTCATAGTCAATACCTTCTTCTTGTCTATGACCATGTGCAACCAACCTTGCTTTATTCCTAATCACAATCACCCTTTTATCTTTCTTGTTTCCGAAGACCCATTTTGTTCTAATGGCCCTCTTTCTAATAGGTAAATCCACAAGTATCCAAACCTGTTGGAGTTTGAATTGCAGAAGTTCTTCTTGCATTGCTTCCACCTAAGATGAATCAAATAGAGCTTTAGCAATGCTTATGGGTTCAATTTATGATAGGAAACTCGCATATAAACAAGTATTCAGGGTTTCATGTGTTTTCTATTTATATACTGCACTGAGAAACCCTTGTTCAGAAGTAGGTTTTGTCATTTTTCTTGTCTGAACAGATGACTTCACATCACCAATTACATTTTCAATTGGGTGATCTTTATGAATTCTTGTATTGGGAGTGGTTGGAACTGTATAGGAATTTGCGATGTTCCCCAAATCAACTTCTGGTTCATCTTTATCACTAAAGAACTCAACATGAGTGGCTTCAAGTGTATGACTAGCTCCTATAGTTCATAAGGTGTCTTATTATGAGGCTTGACTACTAAGACCCTAATTTGTACATAGCAAGTAGTACTAACTGCTTCAGCCCAAAATGTGGTAGGTAACATAGAGTCAGCTAACATTGTTCTAGCAGCCTCAATTAGTGTCTTATTCCTCCTCCCAGCTACACCATTTTGCTAAGGAGTCCTGGCTACACTATATTCTCTCTTAATACCTTTTTCTCTACAAAAATCATCCATAACTTTGTTTTTAAACTATGTTCCATTATCACTTCTGATTATTTTCACTTTCTTATCTACTAGGTTTTCTATTTCTTTGATAAAGTTCTTAAGGTTCTCACTGGTTTCATCCTTAGTTGCTAAAAAGAAAACCCATGTAAACCTGCTATAATCATCAGTGACTACTAAGCAATACTTCTTATGCATTAAACTACTCACAAAAGTTGGACCAAACAGATCTATATGAAGCATAAACAAAGGCTTAGTAATTGGATTCAGAACCTTAGACTTACAAGAAGCTCTGTGTTGCTTCCCTTTAAGACAAGCAACACAGGTTTGATCATTTTCAAAACGTTTTGTAGCCTATCCTCTTACAAGATTATCCTTAACAAGCTTGTTTATGTTTTTAAAATTAATGTAACCAAGCCTCTTATGCCAGAGCATTGATTCATCTGATGTAGCCTTTGCAACAAGACAATTTAAACTCTCTTTAGGAACAATTTCAAAATTGTACATGTTATCCTTTCTAGGAATTTTAAGAAGTATCTGACTTTCATCCGGCAACTTAAAATTAGGAGATAAGACAATACATTAAGTGTCAGTAAAAAGGACATAATTCTTTTTGTCACATCTGTGAGACACTAAAAAAATTGAATTTTAACTCATTGACAAAGTATACATCTTCAAAATCAAGGCTATCAGTTTTAAGTGTTCCTTTACTAAAAATTCTACCACCATGTGCTCCTCCTCCAAATGTAACATAACCTCCATCAAATTCCTTAAAATCTGAGAGATAAACTATATTCCCAGTCATGTGCCTTGAGCATCCACTGTCAACAAATCCTGTATCATCTTGTTGTGGCTTGCCCTGCACATAAAAATAAGGAAACTGGATTCCTTTAGGGACCCAATTCATCACTAACTTGGATATGCCTCATGCATCAATGTAATTATGTTTCTTCAAGGTGATTGATGCACCATTAGGTTTGGTAGGTCTCCAAACCCAACATGCTGAGGCCTTTACAGCATTTGCCTAATTAACCCTAACAGCATTAACAACTATAGTATTTGGCCTAGCAGTTTTAATTGTTTTTGCCCTAGCAGTATTAACTGCTTGTAGCCTAGCAGTATTAACTGCTTGTGCCTTGGCAGTATTAACTTTATGTGTAAACCTTTTGTTAGATAATGTTGTTTTAGATTGAAAGGGTCTTCTTATAGTTGATTGTGCTGTTTTTGGAAAACATGACATTGGTTTAGCACTAAAAACTATAGATTTAGAATGAGCAGTATTAACTGTCTTGGCAGTATTAAAAGTGTTTAGGCCAGTTTTCATTAAAACTGCTCTTGGAACTATAGTTGTAGTTTTCATTAAAACTGCTCTTGGAGCATTAGGGTGAGTCCTTTTGGTAGTATAGTTGTAGTTCACCCAGTTATAATTACTTCCATATACCATCCTTTCCCTTTGATGATATTTGCACTGAGCCTGTACATGATTAAAGCTCCCACAAATAAAGCAAGCTTTGTTATACATTACAAAATCACTTCCTAGTTGATTGGACTTCTGCCCATTCCAATTCCTGTGATTCCCCCTAGGAGTTTGTGATCTATACATCTCTGCATACCTAACTGACTTTTTAACTGGTTTTTCATGATTTTTAGGTTTGACATACTCTACCTTTTTATCAACAGGAAAAACAGTTTCTTTATCAACATTAAGTGAAGACTCAACAAAGCTACTTGTATCTTTTGATACTTGTTCTTTTACCAAAGAGTTATCAAAATTTTCCTTAGAATCATCTGATTTCTGATCACAAACAACATTAGACTCTTGCTTACTAACCTCAGAACCATAAGCTTTGAATTCAGATTCTTTGAATTCATCAAGACCAGAATAAGACAGATCAAGCTTTTTAGGTCTATTATAGACTAAAGGATGAGGTGGAGGAACAACATTATACCCCAAATCCTTTTTACTTTTGTCAGTTATCTGACTCCCTAACAACTTGTCTAGGTCTTTTGAGGCTTTATCAAATTTCTCAATTTTAAATTTAATTCCCTCTTTTTCTTGTTTAACTTTTTCAAACTTACTTTTAAGCACATTTATTTCATAGTCTTTACAAGCTACTTCCCTTTTAAGAACTGCAACTTCTTCACTAAAAAAAACCTCATTCTTCCTATATGTGATTAGTT
>BQNB010096049.1:0-19317 GCA_026074375.1 Tanacetum coccineum
CAATTAATTCACCCAGTTCCTCTTCAGCTCTCTCACTGAAGAAGAGGGATGGAATCGAATAGAAGAATACGTCTAGTACCAAGACGATCTGTGGGACGAATCATCACCATCTATGAATGTTTCTTCCATTTCAGAATCAAAGCAACATACACTCAGGGGGCATTTAAAAAGGGCCTGTAATCGAATCTCATTCCTCGAAACACCTACTCGAGAGGTTGGGCTTAAAACCCCCTACCTGATATGCGATTACTGCAAAGGATCCCATAAGGCTGATGAATGTGAGCAAAATAACCCGTCTGAGCAGGTATGCTTGTCCGGAGGAGACATTTACAATGATCCTTCCCTTCTAAGGTTCTATCAGAACAATGATACCTCACCATGGGGGAACAACAAATGTAAAGAGAAAAGAGAGGATGACCCTGAGTGGATTATTAGATGAGCTAGTCCCAATCATTTTGGGAAAATAAGCAAGTTTATCTATTGGTGAAAATAAGCAAGTTTATCTTCCTAGTCGACTTTGTAGTTTTGGAAATAGACGAAGACGAGCTAGTCCCAATCATTTTGGGGAGGCCCTTCCTCGCCACAGCAAGAGGTGTAATTGATGTTCACGAAGGAAAATTGAGTTTAAGGGTCGGAAGTGAAACCGTCAGCTTTAAAATTGGGAAATCCATGAAATCCAAACACTTCCGTAACGATTACCTATACTGTGTCGATCACACAACTAAGCTAGTTCAGGAACAATGGGTCAACACAGTAGACCATGATGGAGAATGGACTGAATAAGAAGAAGGGGATGATCCTAACAAGGTGTTTGCAGTCTCCTTCTACCCGAGGACAAAGCCGGTGGAACCACTCGAATGGAAAGCCCCGGAAAATCGACTAAAACCATCAAGCATGGAACCACCAAAACTCGAATTGAAGGAATTACCCGAACACCTTGAGTACACTTTCCTCCAAGAAAACAACCAACTCCCAGTAGTCATCTCATTCACATTGTCCTCCGTCGAAAAAACCAGACTCCTTGAGGTTCTTCCAAATAATAAAGGGGAGATCGCTTGGAGTATTGCGGACATTAAAGGGATCGACTCATTCTCCTGTACTCACAAAATCCTCATGGAGGACGAGTTCAAACCAAGTGTACAACCTCAAAGACGAGTTAACCTTAATATCAAGGAGGTAGTAAAAAAGGAAGTCATAAAACTCTTGGGCGCATGATTAATCTATCCCATCTCCGACAGTCCTTGGGTAAGCCCTGTCCAGGTTGTCCTAAAGAAGGGAGGAATGACTATAGTAAAGAATGAGAAGGATGAACTCATCTCGCAATGGACAGTCATCGAATGGCGCGTATGTATCGACTATCGTAAGTTGAATAACGCAACCCGAAAAGATCACTTTCCACTTCCGTTCATCAATCAGATGCTCGAACGACTGGCTGGGCATGGATACTACTACTTCCTAGACGGGTTTTTTGGATACTTTCAAATACCTATCGCCCCTGAAGATCAAGAGAAAACCACGTTCACCTGCCCTTATGAGACCTTCGCATACAAACGATGTGCACGTTAATGTCAGATAGAAGTTTTTTCTAGCTACATTAAAGTTTCAGAATCTACTCAAGATAGGGATGTTGGTTTGGGGGGAAGCTGATTCAGAAACTTTGCCAAAAAAGAGTCTATGAAGAAAGCTTTTCAAGACATGCTGCATGAATTGGAGGGAAGTTAATCCAACTCATGCATACTATAATGGTTCCTGTACAAGTAAAGACACTGAAGATCCAAGCTGGAGTACAAGTTTCAAGACCAAGAGAACTCAAAAGACATATTTAACTTTGGAAGCGCTTTGGAAGACTTTATTTGTATTGTATTTGTACCTGATAGGAACATTGTAAGTAATTTCGTATGTCTACATATTGGGGGAAGATTGTTAGCCTTAAAATATGTTGACTTATCCAGAATTACATTAGTTTATAAATAGTCAAACACGCAGGGACTAGATTAGACATAATAGTATAGTTTAGTTGTGTTTGAACTATAAATACCCCCTTCATACTTCCATGGAGGGGTAAGGATTCATTTGTATCATTTCACCAAAGTGTGTGCGTGTTCTTTCTTTCTCTAAAACACATACACATCTTTCCCCTTTCTCTCTCTAAATAATATGGCTAAGTTCTTGTTTAATCCTCCCCGACCTTCGGTTCTCGTTTAGCTAGTGTTTCTTATTATGTACAGGCTCAGGAACTGAACCCAACAGTAACTCGTCAAACCCATTCGGGGGCATATGTCGACCGAATTTCGTCTCAAACAGGAAGCCGCTGAAAAGGCGTACTAGGCCTCTAAAGAGAAAGATCGTACGCTTATGCGTTTAGAGGAGATGAAAATTCTCGCAACGAGCACGAAGGATTTGTCGGAGGACGACGCGTATTGTATCAACTATAAAAAAAATTGATCAAAGAGAAATATAATTTGACCCGGGATTCGTCAAACCGGGATTAATTAGTCGTTATGTCATGTTTTATTTCGTATGTTTTTTTCGTATGTTTTTTTTAATTTTCTATGCTTTTTTTAAGTATTGTAATTTTAATTTTATGAAATGAATTAAATGTTTTAGTTAGTTTAATTTAATGGAAAAGAAAAAAAGGGTGGATCCCAAAAGTGGTGTTGAAATAGTGTTATGATTGCAGGGTTTTTTTTGGTGTTAGTGTTATTGAGTTAAAGCTAATGTGGCGCTGTTATTGAGTTATGGTACCTAGAGCTCTCAGTACAATATAAACCATCGATTCGGTTTTATGGTTTAGGCGGTTATTCTAGAAGAATCACTTTGTATATGTAGGCACTAAGATTACAACAGCAATAGGAATATAGAGGAAATTGTATGTGAGTATTTTCGTTTCTGTATCTTGAGACCAATGTATCTGTACATATGATAAATATTAAGATAGTTTTTTGGTTGGTTGTGAACGGTTAGAATCAGTTAAACTCGAACTATTTGTAACCAACAGACAAGACTTTACGGCGTAACACTAGGTTGTTATGGCGTAAAGTCTTCACCAATTCTCTGTTATCGACAGAACCACCATGGTTACGTCGTTACAACAACGCTTGTTATTAGTGTACTTCGGCGCAACCTAATCGTATAGATTAAGGTGTAAAACCCCAAAGATCTTAGGTCCTTAACCCCATAGGTTTACGGCGTAACAACATATGTTACGGCGTAAAACCTGCAATTCTGTCTTAGTAGATTTCATATTAGCTCAACGGGTGTGCACTCCACACTTTCCTAACTCGTATTCGAGCCGAATATGAACTCTCAATGATCTCTAGTAAATCATCATTACTTAAATGACCGTCGATGACACTAAATCACAAACACTAGAAGGAAAATGTGGATGAGAATTGCTTTTTCTACCCAAATGAATCTAATAACTACTCCGTAGTACTCGTATGTAATAATTTTATAGCACGTAATTAACACATGTATCCGTGTATCTCTTCAAAATTTCATAATTAATTATTAGATAAATTACACGTTTCGTCCCTATGGTTTACCCAGATTATATGTTTCGTCCCTATTTGATTTTAATTACATAGATAATCCCTATTTTATCTTTTTTTTTTATTAAACATGTTTCAATTGATAGAAAAAAATATTAAAAATCCTATTATGGAAAATAGGGACTATCGTGTAACACATTTCAAACAAAATTATTACCCAGTTGGTCCCTATTTTGACAAAATAGGGATCATCAATGCAATTAGTTTGAAAATTATAGACGATTGGTGTACTTAAAATCGAATAGGGACTAAAAATATTATTTAGTATAAACCATAGGTACGAAACGTATACTTTATTCTTAATTAATTATCAACCATTCAACCTATAAAACTATTTAATGAATCTTATGAGAACATACATCTGTAAATCAAGAGGGAGTAATACAACATTGAACAAGTCAGTCAAGTTTGTATCTACTTGGGCAGTCACATTACGTTTTCTCAATGGCAAATGATTTGCACACTTCACATTTTGATTTGCACAGTCAAAATGTTTATCTCTTGACATTTATATTCCTATATTAATTAGTAGAGTGTGCAATTCAAGACAAAAATGTTAAAGGTATAAATGTCATGACACAATAATTTAAGTGTGCAATCAACTATGGCGGAGTGTCGCAAAATCACATCTCCTTTTTCTAGTGTTTCAGTTGGTGTATTATTTATAGTAAATTTTCGTAATCATGTTAGACGATGTATGCACTATTATAATAATACAAGTTTAAGGTCTAACTAAGATGACAGAAACAGATTTCATTATTATTTAAAAGGTTGTTTAAAGCAGTCCTTTTATCTTTAGGTAGAAGTGTGACTGCTACATTTTATTTTCTTCATATCTCGCTATGATAAAATTGAGTATTATTATTGTTCTTGTTGTGTTTAGGACCATTTATATTTGAACCGTCTAATACGTTTGAAGAGAATAAAAAGGTCATATTATTTATTGTAAAATTATAGCTTTTCTCAAAAGGGCAATCGAATAAAAAAGGATTCGTTTATGTCAATTGCAATTAAAAGGTACTTGTAACAATCCGCATTTTCACATCATTTTACGTCAATAAATATTCAACTATTTATTTTAAACTTTTACGCGTTCACTTTTAATTTCAACCATTTAGTTAAATCGCGTAAACTAAAAATCAACATTCAACGTAAACGGACATCAAACAAATAAAAGTTTACGTCAAACAAGTGTTATATTATTTTTACAAGGATAATTTATAACTGTTCATAATTTATTTTTATCGGTTATGTAAAACGTCTACGTTTCGCAATAAAATACATTTAGGCGTACCCAGAAGCACCTATACCTATCTATACTCAAACAAATACCCACTTTTATACCCAATACCCAAAAAGTTACTCATTTCTCACTTGTTATACTACTAAGGCCGGATATAAGCATCATTGCCTACTACAAATAAATCAATTAAATCTCCACTAAGTTTTATCCCTTTTAGCTTTAATTACACATAGTACTCATACAAGCTCACTACTTCATAAATTCGCTAATCAAGCTTGTATCTTCCCCTATTAAGGACGTCCTTCCTCCTAGGGAGGAGGAGAAGTCTTACAATTAGTACCCTAAACCACCTTCATAAACCATGTGATGTTAAGGTTGTTTCTTCAATACTCCTTACTATATAAGGCAAGTCTTAGGTGAGATTTAGCACATATACCATTCACTAGCAAGTAAACTTCAAAACTCTTCTCCCACACAAAATAAATGCTTACGACTCTTTAATATATACACCAAGGGTTTCATAGTTTTTGATTTCTACAAAGATACTAGTATACAAGGGTTGATAGTGGGCATATCTAAGGTATTTGGAAGAGTATTGGAAGCTTTGGTTGGTGATTTATCAAGAGTATTCAAGAAAGCTAATTAGGGTTTAGTCTTGTGTTTGGTTCATTGGGTTAAAGCTTAAGTATAAGCTTGTGTTCATCATTCCACTACACTTCTATAAGGTCTATTTAAAGCTTAACATTTCCATTCTTTCACTTAATTATGTACATGCTTGTTTATATATGTTAAACACCACCTAGGCTTATTTTCATGAAATTATGAGATATTACAAGGGTATATATGGTTCGAATTTGATGAACATGTTAGTGGAATAATACTTAAAATGGAAGTACACCTTACATGAATGTTAATTAATTTATAAGTATAGTTTATAAATTATTTATGTTGAAAGTTTTATTTACACTAATTATGTATAAAAGGTTATGAGGACACTTATTCATGGACAAGTATTATAGACATATTATAGAGGACTTAAGATATATCAAGTGGTGTTATTTCATAAGCTAGAGGATTTGTAGCAAATTTATATAAGTTAAAAACATATAAAAATTACTTTATACATAATTAGAAAATACAGGAAAGCTACTATTAGAATTCGTGTACTAAATTATTTATTTTATTTTTTATTTAATTAGTACATATTACAAGGATCGTAAGCATATAAAGAACTTGAAAAACCGAGCTATAACGAAAAAGATATGACATTTTTAAGTTTACAATAATTAAATGTGTAAAAGTATTTTTATAAAAGTTATTTTATAAAAATCTTTACTGTTTCAGATCTGATAACTTAAGGGAAATATTTTATAAAGATAGTACTTTTCATGAGGAATCCAAACATGTAAGAAACTCGAAAAACGGATTTAAAATAAAGAGATACTTTTATTTACCAAGTTTAAAGTTAAAAAGTGTTTTTATAACATAAATTTATAAAAATATGTTACTGTTCACGACAATATACTGTTGGGAATTAATTTTTCTAAATAGAGGTTTTAATTACGAAGACGTGTACATAGGAATCACTAAAAACCGAATTAAAACGAGCGAGATACAATTAAAATACGGTTTCAATAATTAAAGTTATAAAAAGTATTTTTATAAACTTTTACTTATTGTTACTGTTCATAACAGTACTTGACCATATAATAAATTAGTATTTTGATAGATTTTCTTAATACGAAACCGTGGGACATATGAAACGCATTTCATTAAAACGATAAAGATTCCGATGGTTTATAAAACCTTGTGCACTATTTTTACTTTTATGCATTATTTTATAAAGTGATTAAATTAATTATATAATTTCATTACATAATCAATAAAAATATTAAATCATATATTTTTAGCAAATGATACATTGTTGAACAAAAATAATATTTTCTTTACGGGTACAATTACATAGACACTTACTTAACAAGGTACAATTTAATTATTGTTCAAATTTTTAAATTAAACAAAACTATTAGGTGGTGGTGTAACTATATAACTTGCGATGCTGTATTTATATTAAATACATTATACTTATACGACCTATAATCAACACATTCACTTGAGGTGAGTTTATAGCCCCTATTTCACTTGTTTTACATTTATTTACAGATCTCGGGGGAGAATACATGCTCGTTAGACTTTGTTTACATATTCATTACAATTCTTTTGCATTACTTACTTGTAACTTGGTTATGCTACGAGTTTACAATAAAAACTGTTTACATACGCATTACAAACTCATTTACATGATTGACTACAACTCGTTTACATACTCACTTTACTTATGGACGCAACAACTTTACTTTGATTCAAATGATTACGGGTTAGCTTAGGTTGCATGAACTTTTAATTACTTGGAGGGTAAGCGCGAGTGATATAAAATAGATCTATTGGGGATTGACAACCCCCGTTCGGGTGATTAGCTCTCACTAGTTCGAGATCGAACTAACGAACGTTATACCATGTTGGATCACAACTGGCTTGGAGCCTCAGGGCCAGCATGACATACACATGAACTTTTACCGTTGCTCTTGATAAAGTGGCATACTGATACCGTCTATGTCGCAGGTTTCAATAACTTAGGGGAATAATCGGTAATCACAATTTATGTTGTATAATAGGCAATACACACTTGAACCATTATGGGACAATTATGTCATTACAATTATCATCCTTTTTTTTAAAAACATTGTGGTCCAACATTATACTTACAATTTTGGTGGCTATTATAAGGATTGAAATGGTCACACACACTTTACAAATCTCGGATTTCAACATTTTAATAAACGCATTTTGTATGGTTTATGTTTACACGCATTTTAAGAAAACCTATATATGTAAGTTTATGCGTTGCAAGTCTTGTATGGGCGTGACTTGTAACACAGTAAACCTATATATATAGTTTTGGGTTTTACATTTACATCTACTTAAACCTATGAACTCACCAACTTTATGTTGACACTTTTAAGCATGTTTTTCTCAGGTGAATTAGATGATTGGCTTACTTGATGTGCATTGGAGTCTAAATAATACAAGATTACTTTTCAAATGACACATTTAGAGGTCGTTTCACAGATCTTGTTGCAATGGTTTATGAAGGTAAACGCTCCCAGACTTTACTTTCGCTTTACGCGACCCATTTTGAGGGTGTTACATTACTAGTCTTTTTTTCTCAATTTAAAGGATGGTTCAATACTGATAGACGAGTATCTCCTTTTACCGACTTTTTTTTGCAATCTTAGTAAATCAGTCACTTTTTAAGTTTTTACCTGTTAAACATAAAATTGAGTGTCACTTCAATCGCATAAAAAGTACCGAACTTAGAGCGCACGGTGTCATAACGGCGTTGGGGGCCAAACCAACGCCGTTTCCGGCGTTATGACATCGGCCTGTGGGTTTGGGACACGGCGTTGGTGCCCGCGTTAACACAACCACGTAGCAACGCTGCTTATTTCTTTTTTTTCGAGTTAAATGGTTGATGTGTGTGTGTTTTAACAGTGGGTGTGTTTTAAGTGTGTGTTGCATGTAGTAAAGCGGAAGAAGAAGCACTTTGGGTGTTTTTACATTTTTGGTCCTTGTAGTTTTAGTTTTTGTGGTTTTTGCATTAATAAAAAGTTTGTTTTAGTTTTATAAATTTAAAAAAAATTGTTATTTTGTGTTTAGTTTGTTTTTATAAATTGAAAAGAAAAAGAAAGTGGGGCCCAAAAAGTGATGTTAATGTGGTGTTATGGTTACCTGGGTTTTTTTTTGTTTTGGTGTTGGTGTTATGGTGTTAAAGTTGACGTGACAGTATTTTTTTGGTGTTATGGTGTTATGACACCTAGTCCTCTTAGGTCCACTTTCAATTTAAGATACTAATCTATTTTCTTCTCATTTTAGGGGGTGTTTGGCTAAGCTTATATGATGGGCTTATAAGCTTATTAGCAGCCCAAATTAATTGTTTGGCTAAGCTTATATGAGTGGGCTTATGAGCTTATATAAGAGGGTTTTGATAAGCCACAAAAGTATGATTTTTTTAAGTGGGTTGGGCTTATATAACATGTTATATAAGCTAATTACAAATTTACTCTCAATTATACTTAATCTAACATTAATATTTTTCAACTCATGTCTCTTATAGTCATTTACCACTTTAAAATAAACCAAACATTTAAAGTCATAAACTTACTAAATATAAGCTAATCCAAACACTCAACGTGGGCTTATAAGCTTACGATATATAAGCCATAAGCCGCTTATATAACATAAGCCAAAGCCTAACTCATAAGCTTAGCCAAACACACTCCCTTAGTCATTTTCAAACCTTTATTCACCGTCCTTTTCACTCAAACATACCATTTTCAGCCATCTTCCACTGCCTTTTTTTGCATTCACAAAACTCGCACTATCTAACATCATAGCCATCTTTTTTGATAAGAATTTTCATCGTTTTTCTCACGTTTGCGTATTCATAAAAGATAATCCAAACTACTACCTTTAAATCCTTGTGGAATGATTAAATAACCATTATCGGACGATCAGGTGCATTCTCCTTGTAATAATTGGTTCTATCTAAAAAGCAAATGACAGTTATTTAGCAAAATAATATATTTTTTGCTGCTCGTCTGCTTTGGCAACAACAACAGGGGTGTTAGATGATGGTGAATGAGAGGTTGAAGAAAAAGGAAAGAGAAGGGTGTTCAGATGCATTGCTGCGACATTATAAGCTGCCAACAAGGATCTCAGATTTTAAAGTCATTGCCAACTCATAAAAAGTTACCGGTTACTTGACTAGTAGGTAAAATATCCTCGATTTGTATATTATAATAAGTTCGATACCTTAAATTGAGAAGAAGAAAAAAAACTGATAACCTTCATTAAAATTAGACCTAAAATAGGTGTTTTTTTATACGATTTGCCTTTCTCAAAAAATGCTTTAGATCCAAACTACGTTTATAAAGAGAAAAAAAAACTAGGTAAATAACTGATTATATAACTTGATTCTAAAACATAAATTTCCTATGGATTACAAAATCTTGAACTAAATTTTAAAGTCTCTTATTTTAATTTGTTAACAGATCAACGCGAAAAGAATCACTCTTTACGTTATCATGAACAGTAATCAATTTTTACACTAAGGCTGGTAGATGTGGTCCCCTTCCCCTTACCTTTCACTTAGCGTCACTTTCGTTTTTTTTTTTCTCTTTCTCACTCCTTCTCACTTTTCTCCCGTAGTGAGCACATTTCTCCTCACATTTTATTATAAGACTTACTTTTATACATATATAACCCGACTAAATACCACACCACAAACACTCACAAACTAAATAAAAAAATTAAAAACAAAAGAGATAGCACGATTGCCGTTTCAGTTGTAAGCCACTCACCTTTCCCTTCCCCTTTTTCCATTGCCTCACGCGTGAGTGTGAGGAGTTTGTTTTTGGTGTTCGCCCAGTTAGAAGGTCTTACTCGATGAAGACCTCATCCACCACTCCTATCAGCCTATGTTGTGTGTTTAACCAATATTTCATTTGTGGTTTATGAACTTTTTCCTAATCATCCCAATATTTCCACTCGGCCATGAAGAAGATGGCTTTGTTTAAATTGGTAGTTTGTATTGATCAATAATCAAATCTTCAAACTTATCTTCGGGTTTATTCACTTTGATAAACATTTGTAAAAGTTTATAATAATGTCAAATCAACGTACAATATTAATTCCCAGTGTCGTTAACCAAATGATAAGCATTTTCATCATTTTATTAAATAAGCCACCATAATGGACTCTTAGAGCACAAGGTACGGTGGCTGGTGGCTTGAGCCATCGGCGAAAACGCCATCCCACGGCGCGAAAACCACATCGTGGGTGGCGTTTTCGCATCTCGCGCCGCCGTCACCAGCCGAGATGGTGGGCGAAAACGCGAGACGCTGTACCGCGTCTCGCGTTTTCGTGTTATGAAAAAGTTCTCCATAACACCAAAAAATGTGGTGTTAACAAATGAGCCACTTTTTGGTGTTATGGGAGTTTTTGGTGAATTGGGCTTTTGGGATCCGGATAGGGCATCAAAGGGCCCATTAAGGTTTTTAAGGCCCAATAAGAGGTGAGTGGCTATTTTTGGATTTTAGTGAAACTTAGAGGGTGAAAATGGAATGTTTTGGGCCTTGTTGACTTTTATTGACCATAGTAGACTAAGGGTTTGACTTTTCTTGGCTTTGCTTCCGGCCTTTGTTCACTCTTCCGTTCTCGTGTTCGTGCTTGCTCGTTTTTGACTGTTTTCTTGTGATTTTTGATATATCCGTACCTGCACACACAAAACACAAATACAAGCATATTTTTGCCATTTTTGGTCTGTTTTGGGTTTAATTGGGTTATTTTAGGTATTAACGGATATGTGTATTTTACACCTATCAGTACTCATATGGCATGCATACGCATATGCACCCGAGCATTTGTTATGTACCTAATAGCATGCATTAAACATATACAACAATAATCACATACGCAATTATCGGCACATAGCATTGTCCAAAAGCATAGAATTTAATTTTAACACAGATGAAAACAGTTTGAAATAGTCTTGAGTATCATCTTCCCCTAAGGAAAATAGTTTGAAAAGTAGAGCTACGAGAACTCACCTTAAATAAAGATGATAGTAGCTGAAAATAGATGATCACTAACTAATGTGCAACGGTACCCGGCCACGACCTATGGATAAGTTTTACCTTAGTGATATGTTGTAAGAAAATGACTTAATGCACAAGCGTTTGAAATAGTATTTGTAAAAGTGTTTGTATAATGTCATAAAGAGTTTCGTATCATTGTGGTGTGTGGTGGTTGAGTAGTTTGACTCAATGTACTTTGGTCAAAGTGAAATACTAATACGTATTATTCAAGAAGGGAATTAGAATTTCAAGACTGGATAGAATGTTAAGAAACTAGAGATAGTTTCGATGAAAAGTGATCAAGAAATTAAGTAACGATATTAAAGACGTGAGACTTTTAGTAGAATAAGAATCGTATACGAAATGAGAGTTAATTTATAAGGATTAAGGAATAAGAATTTGGATAATAAGAATTAAAGAAATAAGAATTCAATAAATTAGAGTTTGAGAATTAAAGAGATAAGGATTAAAGAATTGAGAAGTTAGACATACTTCGGCAATTGACCCCAATATCAAAAGTTAATTAGATAAATCATGTTTGATATAAGTACTGACAATGTTTTAGATATATAAGATAGATATTAAGAGTTTTATATAAATATCATACTTTTCGTCTTTTAGTCGGATATTAAAATAATAGTATTATTATTATTTTGTTTTCTTGTCAAGTTTTTAGAATCTAGTTCGTGTTATGATTATAAGTGTGGATTTTAGTTTATTTATTGAGTTTAAATATTATTGTTTATAAATTATAAATAAATGTTTAATAAAATAGAGGTTTCGTCCTTTTGCCAAATTATAAGAAAATGAGTTTTCTAAGATATTTCTTAAGTGTAAGATATTTATAAAAATTTCGGCATGTCCCGTTTGTTTATAAATGTATCCCAAGGTTTTTAACTGATGAGGTGTCATTTTATACATTATTTCGGGGTCATTTAACCCCTTAAATCATGCAAATACGCCCAGATTACGTGCTTAATCGTTTGTTTTCAGGTTTTTAGCACTTGAATGGCACTTGGAGGAAATACACATGGCATAGGCTCATTTGGAGAAGAAACAAACAAGATTACAGACCTACACCAAATCTCTTGAAGAATTATGCATACATCGCGTGGAGACGGCGTCGCAGGCATAAAGCGACGTCGTCGTGATCTATCTAGTGACGGCGTTAGAAATCTAGCGACGGCGTCAGGACGTGACCGACTTAAAGAGGATCTAGAATCATCCACGTGGCGACGGCGCCAGGACTTCAAAGCGACGCAGTCATAGCGAATTTTCTATATAAATTAAACCGAAATTAGGGTTTTACGTGTGTAACTTTGTATGACTTTAGAGAGACAAATCCTAGTCATTCTAGCAGCTTTTTAGGTCGTTTTTAGGGCCTCAAAACCCTATTGTAACTACCTTCAATCCAAGTTTTAATCAAGTAAGATTGTTTATCATTAATCATTCAATATGTCTATGTGTTGTTTGATTGATTTATGTTCTTGCTTTATCTTTAACATGCTAGGTTAAACCCTCCTTTGTATTTACTTATGATTGCATGAAACTTAGGTTGTAAATCCTTTTGATATTGCTTCTTGTTGATGGATGTGCGCGTTAGGCTCTAGAAAACTAACCATAAAATATTAAATTGGCATAGACGTCTAGGGAAACGCAAGTGTGTAGAAAGGATACCATCAGTAACAGTCTTTATACTACCTTACCTCTAATATGGTTGATACATCTTAACATATTTCACATGCATTTAATATACTCTTAGGGGCCTTGTAATAGTCTCCATACTACCTTACTTGTGCGTTGCCTCAACAAAATATTAAATAGACGGCGGGTTCGTGTAATCCGTTCATGACCTAGGAAATACTTACACAAATCATCACAAGTGTGACAAGGCAACAGATCTAGGAGAAGCAATCTGAGGAGTAGTGCATGATTAGGTAAATACATCTTTTTATCATAAAGTTATCACCAGTAGTTTAGATTATAATTAGTTTAATCAAGGTTTTCAAGATCGGGATCCTACCTAGGATCGTTTTTGTCTTTGCAAGATCGAGATAGTAAGGTTGGATCGGGATCGTAAGATCCTACTATAATGTTATGTTCTTAATAGTCTTTGTAATATTATACAAATCTACAAATTATTTTATATCATAAACACAAAATTATATGAATGTTTCATAGGAATGTTGTCGTAAATTATAGTTATGAAATGTTTAAGAAGATTAAGTTGTTGTTTTTTTTAATATCTAAGAAATACAACCTATAATTTTGTAGTTCTTTAGTTCATGATTCGAGAAAAGTAAGATCGGATCGGAGTAGATCTTAAGATCCTATGGTCAAGATCAGGATCCTATAAGATCTTATACATGCAAAGATCCTACGTAGGATCCGAATCGTTTTTGCTTGGCAGTATCATAAAATCGTAAGATCCTAAGATCAAGATCGGGATCTTAACAACCATGAGTTTAATTATTAGATAAACAAACCAACCTCTTAAAACCATGATATTTACCTACTTTCTTATAAATATAAAAACACAAAAAGAATCTTCTCTCAACCCCTTAGAATTATTTAGACCATGTTCGAGCCTTCCCAACCTATTCCCTTAGAGAACGATAACAACCCTCGAGTCTTGCATATACTACACAGTAACGATTAGGTACACTGCCTAGGGGATTGTAAAACTTCATGTGAAGTCTTCGCAACCCTCACATCAAGTTTTTGGCGCCACTGCTGGGGAATAGTTAGGTTTCGATCATTGTTTAACTTAGTTCTACTCGCTTGATTCCTATCAAATGAGAATTTTAATTCCAGTACATTAGATTTCTCGTAGTCTATCGTTTCTTTGTGTTATTGGTTACGTAATCCATTCTCGTCAACCACCATGGGAGACGCGAATCCTATCCGTACTCTTGGAGATTACTCCAAACCTAGCCACGAGGGCTATAGGAATACCATTGAGCTCCCCATAGGGAACAATGTGGTACCTTTTCGATCCAACACCATCCGGTTGGTGTAAAATGGATGCTCATTCCACGGACTTCGGTCCGAGGATCCAAACCAACACCTCAAGGATTTCTTAAAACTTGTGGACTCACTTGACCTTAACGGTGAATAAGGAAACAACGCGCCTGCGTTTATTTCAATTTTCCCTTCGCGATCAAGCTAGCAACTGGCTTGAACGTCTTCCAGCAGGATCCATCACCATATGGGAGGATCTTACTACTCGTTTCCTTGCTCAATTCTTTCCACCGAGAAGGACTACAAAACTCCACAACGATATCCTAATGTTCCAACAACATCATGGAGAATCTCTCTCAGAAGCATAGACTCATTTCAAGGACTTACTCCAAAAAGTCCCTCATCATGGCATCGATCTTTGGCTCTAAGTCCAAATCTTTTATGACCATATCACACGTCACAAGACGAACCATCGATCAATCGGCCAGTGGCAAGCTTCGTGACGAAAACGCTAAAGAATCATGGGCATTATTAGAGGACCGCGCCCTTTATGACAACGAAAGTTGAAACGACCCAAAGGATTTTGTTAAACCTGTCAAGGAAATCTCTTTGCCTCAAGATGTCCCGAGTATATCCGATTGCCGCCTCATCAAGCTCGAAAATCAAGTTCAACGCTTGATGGAAGCTCATCTTGCTCCGACGCAACCTACTCAAGTGAACAAAATCACTTCTTCATGTGAGATCTGCAGTGGGCCCCATGACACTCAGTATTGCATGGAAAATATTGAAAAAGCCTTTGTTCATTATGCATCCTCGCGAACTAACGGGATGAGAAGTAGGCAGTTTGTTATGAACCAAGGACCAAGAAACTTTAACAAAGCCGCCAATACTTGGAAGGGAAATCCAAACTTTAACTGGGCACACGCCTAGACATTTACCAGCCCACGGAACGACTCGCTCTCTACCTACTCGTCTAATTACCAAACAAAGCTTGAGAAGGCACTGTTACCCTCAAATTATATTATTTATCTCGGTCTTTATCTCATGTATGTTGTAATAGGCTAGAAGGTTAAACGGGCTCGTGCACATAATCTAATCTTGTACTAGTTCCGGACTAAGGTCCATTTTAATCCTGAGCCCGGCCTAAGACAGTAAACCACGACCCAACAAGCCTTACAAGGCCAACCCATTAAGTGGTATAAATACCCCTCTCTAAGTGTAGAGAGGGTGTTGGTCTCATTTGTTTTTCACACACTTGTAATCAACTATCTTTTTCTTCTCTCTAGTTTCTCTCTCTAACCTCTCTATACTTTTATTCTTTTCATCTTATCTTATTTTTCTTGATAATACCAAGGTGAAGTGAAAGCGATATCTTGGTTCATACAATTGGTATCAAGAGCCTCGGGTGGGTTTAGTGGTTTTATTGTGTTGTTTATTTGAGCTTGTTCCGATTTATATTGGGCTTATTACCTCGTCTTATTTTGTTTTTTTATATAAATATTGTTTCTACTGTTTCCATTTCCGTACTCATAAAACATCATTTAAAGAATTCTTCATAAAATATAGAGTTTGACATCTTGGGCTACAATCTTTTTGGGCTTATTTTCATGTTATTAGCTTTTCATGTTATTTGTTATATAGCTCTCCTTTGTGACTCAATTCGTTGCTTAAACTGCTTGGTCAAGCTTATTCTCTAGCTTATTTTCGAGTCAACGTCTTCATTTATGTAGCTTATTTGTGTGGCTTAGTTGTGGTGTTTGTTAATAAGCTTATTCATGAAAATCTTCCGCAGCTTATTTTAGCCTCGTTGTACTTTCAAGCTTCTTCATAAAGCTTTTTGTTAGTGATTTGTTGTGGCTTATTTGTGGTCTCAACAGCTTTTACAAGCTTATTTCGTGCTTAGTTATAAAGTTTATTCATTACTCATTTTTGTAGCTTATTTGTTCTCCTAGAAGTAGCTTTTCACTTTGGCTTCACAACTTATTTTAAAGCTTATTTTAGGCTGTTTATGTCTTATCCATGATTTGAAACAAGAGACAAAGAAACATAGAACCAAAGTTTTAGGTACAAGGACGTTGTGTTTCTTTTGTTGATTTCTCAAGAAGACAAAAGAAAGGACACAAGGAAGACAATACAAAAGCAAGGACACCGGATATGCAGGTTTAAACTTCAACTGGATACGCAAGTTTAAACTTCAACCGGATACGCAGGTTCAAAGTTCACCAGATACGCATTTCCTTTATCAACCAGATACGCAACAAGTCTTTGTCAACTGGATACGCAGCAAGTCTTTGTCAACCGGATACGCAACAAGTATTTGTCAATCGGATACGCAGCAAGTCTTTGTCAACCGAATACGCAACCGTGACATTAAGAACCGAATAAGCAACTCAACTAGTACAAAACTATACACGATTAATTCATTTCGGGTTTTCGGTTTTGAGTGTCGGTTAGTTACGGGACTTATAACCTATACCGTTGTGATCGTGATTCGTTTTTGATCAACGTGGTATATTCACATTGAACCAACGATAACCGTACAAGTCCCGAACAAGGATACAAAAACATAACCTAATTCTATATTGAAACGAAGAAGAAAAAGATTTAGGAGGGAAAACGTTTTATTTATAAACTTATTTCAAAGTTGACACATTCAACCCCTGGACTTTAAAACCAATTCACTATTCATCATTACTTTGGAATATTAACCCTCAATGTTCAATCTGTTTTACACCGTTGTTCCTTAACACTTGTAATTCAGCCGGTTAGCCCTCCAAAGTGAAACGTAATTGCACCGTTAGTCCTTATTTGAGTTTTAATCATCCGTTAATCATTTTAAGTTGAAAGTTTGTGCATCGTTCGTCGTTTTAAGCCCATTAATCGTTACAAAAGCTCATGTACTTCAATTTTAACAACGATTTCAACAACAATTAATCATTGTTTCATGGTTTCTTCTTGATTTTGTAAAATCCCGCAAAAGATTCCATTTCTTTTCTCAGTTTAAATCAAAGACTTGTAAAATCCTGTGAACGTTAATTGATTCCAATCTACAACAACAATCACTTTACCTACTTAAGATCCTAGAAATCATTTTTACTTCATAATTTAACAAATCATTCATCATGAAAACTCCAATCATAACTTCCACAACCGAGTGTCAAATGCCTTACAACATCATAGTAGTTGGATCAAGAGATCGTCCACAAATGCTTACAACGGGAAGATATGCTCAATGGAAATCATGTTTCTTAAGATACATTGACACAAGACTAAATGGTGATGGCTTGAGAAAATGCATTTTGGAAGGTCCATACCAACCAACAACTGTCACAGTCCTAGCTGTACCTGGAACAGAGAATTCTGCAGTAGTTCCAGAACGAACAGCAGTTGAGACAATATTGACTATGTCTCCTGAAAACAAAGCTCATTATGAATCAGAAAAGGAAGCAATCCATTTGCTATTGACTGGAATTAGGGATGAAATCTACTCAACTGTTGATGCTTGCAAGACAGTTCATGAAATGTGGATAACTATTGAAAGGCTACAACAAGGTAAATCTCTCAACATTCAAGATGTCAAGACTAATTTGTTTTGGGAATTTGGAAAATTCACTTCTCATGATGGAGAGTCCATGGAGTCTTACTACTCCAGATTTTACAAGATGATGAATGAAATGATAAGAAACAACTTGACAGTTGCTACGATGCAAGTCAATGTTCAGTTTCTTCCACAACTTTAACCAGAATGGTCAAGGTTTGTGTCAATTGTCAAGCAACAACACGACTTGGATACAGTCTCATATCACAAGCTCTTTGACGTTCT
Source organism: Tanacetum coccineum (assembly GCA_026074375.1). Classification (NCBI taxonomy): domain Eukaryota; kingdom Viridiplantae; phylum Streptophyta; class Magnoliopsida; order Asterales; family Asteraceae; genus Tanacetum; species Tanacetum coccineum. Next base: position 18,274 of record BQNB010096049.1, read on the forward strand.
GAAACAGTATCAAAAGGAAGTTAATGAAATCCGTGCTGAAAGAATAGCCAAGAATGCTAACCCATTAGCACTTGTTGTTGCTGCTTCACCATATCCAGATCCTTATTATCAAGCACCAAAATCTCACAAACCATATGCACCAACATCAAAACAATCATCTTCCACCAGATCTAATGCATCTACCAAATTCAAAGGCAAAGAGATAGCCAAACCAATCACACCTCCATCTGAGTCAGCTTCTAAAGAAGACAGTGATCCTGAACAAGCTCAGAGAGATAAGGATATGCAAAAAAATTTGGCACTCATTGCAAAGTACTTCAAAAAGATCTACAAACCTACCAACAACAACCTCAGAACTTCTTCAAACTCCAAAAACAAGAATGTGGATACTACTCCAAGGTACAAGAATGACAATCAGACTGGACAGTTTGGGAATCAGAGGACAATGACAGTTGCTGGGGCTAGGGAGACTGTAGGCAGTCAGGTAGTGCAGCAGACTGGGATACAGTGTTTCAATTGCAAGGAATTTGGTCATTTCGCTAAGGAATGTAGGAAACCAAAAAGGGCGAAAGACTCAACGTATCACAAGAAAAAGATGTTACTATGCAAACAAGCTAAGAAAGGTGTTCCATTACAAGTAGAGCAAGCTGATTGGCTAGAGGACACGGATGAAGAGATTGATGAACAAGAATTGGAAGCACATTATAGTTTCATGGCAAAGATTCAAGAAGTCTTACCTCAAAAATCAAATTCAACTGCTGAGCCATTGGAAAGATAATTTGTTTGCCAATGTGAGATAGCATTCTGAGCAACCTGAATCCACTAGTAACACATGTTTAGTAGAAAAGGATGATAGTAATGTCACTCCTGATTAACAAGATATGTGTGATAATGATATTCAGACTGACCAAAATGCTAAAAATGAGCGTGTTGAGCTTGCTAATTTAATTGCAAATTTAAAAATTGATGTTGATGAAAATAAAAAGATTCAAAAGCAATTAAAGAAAGCAAACGTATCACTTGCTCATGAATTGAAAGAATGCA